>SDVV010002410.1:0-23110 GCA_016164225.1 Gammarus roeselii | reverse complement strand
TGTGTGTGTCTATATAAACCTCGTGGAAATTATAATTAGATATTTTGTGTTGGGCCCGCATGTGAGGAAGCAAATACCGTTACTCATAACTCAACCATAATAATTCCATATGAGATAGTATCAAGCTTGTTCCTTCTTTAAATAGTAACCCTAAATGAACATTCGTTTACAATGTCGGCTCCACATAAACGATCTTTTTTTATTGTTCAAAAACATGAACACATCAAATAAATTGGATGTTGAAAAAGTCCCCCGCATTGCGTCCCATCTTGTGCTTGCCTCGAGATCGACGTCTGCCTGGGCGTGGATTGATTCCTCGTCAAAGGTTAACGATTCACTGGCTTTCTTTCATCTAATGCCCCTATGAGGGTGGGCTCAGGATATTCTCTGTTCAAATATATGTGCTAAAAATTCATTTGAGAGCATTTCTTCACAAGATTTAAAATGATAGCAAACACTAGTATAATCGAGCAGGATAAATGTTCTTTGGTTACACACGCGTTGATACTGGCTAACAAAAAAATAGGTTCAAGAAAGAGCTAACTGGCTCTCAAATTGCGCCGTAGCTGGCCGCTTAAAAGACGCGCCCTTCACTTAATTAGCTGAGGAAGAACTCGACACCCAGTTTGTGGTAGCCTCATCAAACATACACGTTCCGTATAACTTTTTATTCAAGTGCCCAATTAGTTCTACTTTTTGATTTGTTGCCATCGTGGCTGTTAACAGGATGTATACCGTGCTCATCATTCTCAATAGAACACCCTCCAACAACACATGTTCAGTTTTACAACAGATTTGTCTGAATAGTGTATGGTTTTTGAAAATAAATGTTGCACGGGGATTAATAACATCATACCCTCCAGATATTCTCCTTTGCTGACTGCAACATGTCATGAACCGTGATCACGAGACACTGTTACTTCGTCATTTCCTTCATTGATGATCGCTTGAGGTTTATTAGTGCAATGTTGCTTCATCTTCTGCCATCACGGTCCATCGTCAGGAAAGAAGCTGTCGCTTCCACGAGCAATCAATACAGGGTAACATTGACCATTTACGTCGGCCTCATCTGCTATGGAGTGGTGCAATAAAATGGAAGTGCCAATCATTTTGTGTACCAAGACTGTAGCTAAGCGAAAAATAGGCGCTGAGAAGATACACAAGAAGGAGTAAAACTTCGAAAACAGATACGAACGAAAAATATGTACAGTCGGCAGCACCAGCTCCCGACCTTGAATTTGATTTTTACAAATATGGTAGCAAGTGCTAGGCTTATATCTATGTATTTTTTTATTATGTGGGATATTAGGGAAATTTATATGGAGAATAAATATTTTTTAACAACAAATCAAAATAGGTCTGGTTTATCTGTGTACAAAATCACATTGTAAGATTTCTAATGTGCCTGCAGTCACGAAAAAAAATTGCTAACACGCGGCATATTTCGTTGGGTTGAGTATCAACAAGAACCTATTCCCGCAGTACATTTCTCAGACTAAATTTTTCAAAAATTTCGAATGTGTTTTGGGGCCATGAAAAAAATCTACTTTATAAAAAATAGTTTATGTATGGTACGTGACCTAAGGTACAACTCATTTAATCCGAAACCCTTATTTCCAATCAAACAGTATCCAATATTTTCAGGGTCATCAATTTTTTGCTCGCGGCCTTGCATCTAGTTTATCAAATTGACCAACTTTCGTTGCACCATTTTCCAAAGATCAAAATAATTTATTTCCCACAGAGAGAGGCGGACGTTTTACCTGAAGGTAAACCGCGTAGTACTCACAAATACTTAAAGTATAATATTGTTGGGGTGATGTCTGATTGGGAGAGCAGTAGTATCACGTGCTGTGCGACGCTGGTTCAGAAATATTGAGTGAAGGCTCTAGAAGCTTGTCTCCAATGATGCTCTAATAACTTATCTGTACAAAATATCGCAATACACAAACTTGCCCGTTAAAAAATTCATAGATATTGTTTCAGATGCAAATTTCCGATGACGCTACACACTCCGTTGATTGACAAGGAAATCTTCGGAAGAATTGACAATCATGGCAGTGAATGATACATATTTATTCATCAATCAGAACTTATTCAAACAAATTAATAGACCTACTTTTGATGGGCAGCCCATTTCCATTAGAATTCACGATTCTGATCTAATCAGGAAGAAACCTTTAAAAATTTGTGTGTTCATACTTGCTCTGTTATTGCTCTTGCTGCTCTAAGCCAAACACCAATGGTGATGTTACGACTTGGAAGAGGCATAAATAGTAAAAGGATTAATCAAGAATTGGGCTCGCAACAAATGCACAGGGCGCTCAGCCAGACACCTCCGATTGGTCTCCTTGTGTATGTTTGGAGTCGTTGATACTCTATGTACCCTGTATATTAACAAAAAAAGTGACAATACTCAGAGTTTTTATCGGCGAATTGCACAAGAAGTTCTATTGCATGTATGTATTGACGTATGCATAGACATACAGACGTATGTATAGACATACAGCCGTTTCCCCCCTAATTACGAGGGTGGTTAAGTTAGGTTGACACAGAGGGGGAGGCGGCCAATCTCCCCGTCACAAGACCGTCGTGTCCATGCCGAGGCTCGAGCTCGCGACACGCAGCACCAGAGGCGGACATTGCAGTCGGATACGCTAACCACTCGGCCACGACGGCCCAAGCTGAGACACCTTTATAGATTCAATATGTTGTTAATGCTGCAATTTTGTCAACTGCACTAAAATCATTATACCAGCAGTAATGTTTTCCAAAGGGCGACAAATGACGGCTGAGGTGAAGCTTCCGATAAAGCTTGGTCTGAGCTCAATGCTTATTATACGTACGTGCTATGGTATTATCCCCTGACTAAGCCACACATCAGTGGGATGAATCATCGAACTCTCGTGAAAAAATCATGATTGTTTTAGATTTGGCTTGCCAACGAAGAAATTATAGTTTCTGTATATAATCGTTTGATACCAACTTCAATTGCTGCCCAGAACGCGAATCAATGACCCTATTAGAGTACATGACCCTATTAGAATATATGACAATATTAGAGAATATATTACAATATTTATGACTTTATGACCGTGAAGGTCTGCGACACGATCAGCGGTTTCTCTATAGGGTCATAGAGAATCTATGACCCTATATATGACCCTATGCTCGGAACGGTCTGCGACACGATCAGCTGATTCTCATAGGGTCATAACAGTTGCCCCTTGGATGCTGTCTAAGCTTAAACACTTTTATTATAGATTCTTCTTACGTCACAGTCACGTCAGACAAATATTTATTCTCAATATCTATGAATAATGAACAAATTCATATCATTTATATGTCATATCATATATATGTTTTAGTTGGAACACTGTTTTTCACTTCAATTGTCCAATAGAATTTGTAGTCCTTAATTTCAACCCTGTTCAATGTACAACATGGTCTCCAGATTTAATCTACGATGCCTAATATGAGTCAACCTCATTAGAATTTTTTTTCCGTTTAACTGCTGAGAGTCTTCAATTTATGAGTTAGCATGAAAATAATAGTGAAATCACTCAGAATTTTGGGCATTAATACAAAGCCATCTTCAAAGTTGCCACATAACAATTCGCCCATTTTCTTTAGTGTTTATTAGATCTCCAATAAACTCAATGACATTTGATGGTACATCTTGCGTTACAAACTTCCCCCTTCATGAGTGTCACTATCAGTATGGTAACCCGAGCCTAATCTCATAACACAAAATTAATAACAAAGTGACGCGATGTTCACAGACGTTGAATTTGCAACTCGCCCTCTAACTTACTGGAATGCAGGCTGAGGCTTTGTGGTGTTTAATGCGCTGGTATGAGTTAGGAAAGTTTGATGGAGTTTCGAAAGTCGGTCAATAGAATTTGGAATGCCGGTGTTGCTTCTGTTCCCACACGAGAGTTTGTAATGAATAGAGTCACGACAGACTACGATTTCAGGTGTCTGGAATTGCTTGTTCTGCTTCTAAACAGTTCATACTGTCTAATTTGTTTGATGACGGTTCCATATGCAAAGATTTTTAGTGTAAACACACCAATCAAGAAACTGATAACATGTCTTTACAATGAATATAAACAAAAAATTAAATACGACAGTGAAGAAATCTGGACACGTTCGGCCACATTCGAGCCCGCCGCCAAAAATACAAGAAATGGCCCTGTTATCGATTGGAGAGAGCGAGGGGGGGGGGAGGGGATTTAGATTGAGCGAATCTGGAGCTCCCTGTGCTTGTGGACAGTAAAATCCACATTTTTGCTTTTGCGGAAAAGGTTACAGTGGGCCACCCACACGTGCTACAGGCAAACCAAAGACACCGGTCAATAGGGAAACAATTAAGGCGGCTTTTTCAGATCACAAACAAATTCACTGAATGGAAATTTAACTTTTGACGACCCAATCATCATTCCCATGGGCTGCTATGGGCAAGACGACCCCTTTCCGAAGTCGTTGATATTCCCACGAATACTTATTGGACAAATAAATCCACGTGCCATGCGTATTTTCGTTATACTATCTTCTTTTAGGCAGAATGAACCACACTTTTTCTTGTCTGTTCACAGAAGTTGACAGAGTGAAACAATTGAAGGCAAAAATATGAAACTGAAATTGAAACATTATTTTCTGCAGGATCATTCTGTCAATAGAATACACAGATAAACTGATATCGAAACATTATTTCCTGCAGTATCATTCTGCCAATAGAACACAGAGATGAACTGATATCGAAACATTATTTCCTGCAGTATCATTCTGCCAATAGAACACAGAGATAAACTGATATCGGAACATCATTTTCTGCAGTATCATTATGTCAATAGAACACAAAGACAAACTGATATCGAAACATTTTTTTCCGCAGTATCATTCTGTCAGTAGAACACAGAGACAAACTGATATCGGAACATTATTTTCTGCAGTATCAATCTGTCAGTAGAACACAGAGACAAACTGATATCGAAACATTATTTTCTGCAGTATCATTCTGTCAGTAGAACACAGAGATAAACTGATATCGGAACATCATTTTCTGCAGTATCATTCTGTCAATAGAACACAGAGACAAACTGATATCGAAACATTATTTTCTGCAGTATCATTCTGTCAATAAAACACAGAGACAAACTGATATCGAAACATTATTTCCTGCAGTATCATTCTGCCAATAGAACACAGAGATAAACTGATATCGAAACATTATTTCCTGCAGTATCATTCTGCCAATAGAACACAGAGATAAACTGATATCGAAACATTATTTCCTGCAGTATCATTCTGCCAATAGAACACAGAGATAAACTGATATCGAAACATTATTTCCTGCAGTATCATTCTGCCAATAGAACACAGAGATAAACTGATATCGAAACATTATTTCCTGCAGTATCATTCTGCCAATAGAACACAGAGATAAACTGATATCGAAACATTATTTTCTGCAGTATCATTCTGCCAATAGAACACAGAGATAAACTGATATCGAAACATTATTTTCTGCAGTATCATTCTGCCAATATAACACAGAGATAAACTGATATCGGAACATCATTTTCTGCAGTTTTATTCTGCCAATAGAACACAGAGACAAACTGATATCGAAACATTATTTTCTGCAGTATCATTCTGTCAGTAGAACACAGAGACAAACTGATATCGAAACATTATTTTCTGCAGTATCATTCTGTCAGTAGAACGCACAGATAAATTCCATTGTGATGTATACAAACACTGCTAATTCTAATTCAATTGTACACCTCTGCTCATTTTCCATTGCTGTAGCCCTGAAATAATTTATTTGTTTATAAATAAGACAATGGCTAACGAAGAATCCTTATAGTGCTGTTTCCGTCTTCTTTTCATAGCAAATATATTTTTTTGCGTTTGTTCTGTTTTGATAGTTGAACTTATGATGAAAATCGCTTGTGCTATTTCAATATTCAATGAAGAGATCGTGTTGAAAAAAAAAATCTTCAAACATGTAAAATATGGTTACATGGTATTCAATTCAGACAGATGCTCTGCTACCCTCAACGATTGTATTTACTGTTCACAAGTGCGTACGTGATCAGTCCAACAGTATACATTAGGTTCTCTATGCACAGGCCTTGATAAGCAGATAACAATGATTCGATAAAGGACATCCTCTTCTACTCAGACAGACCAACGTGATCGACATGCTATTATATGTGTTTTGTGTATGTATGCGTAAGTCACTGCAACAGATCGTGTACCATTCAACTCCTGCAGGTAAAGATTTTTCATTTTGTTTTCAACTTATGACGTACTTGATAAATCGAGAAATAAGTTGTCATGGAATCATTGGGAATCAACCCTCATGTGTCACTTTAAATATGCTTAGCCCGGTCTGGCAGAGGTTTCTCTTTGACAACCTTTGCTACGCAGTGTATTGGGCTGTCACTATGAACTAGAAAGTCTTACCAAGTGTTTATGAAAGATTCTAATGTAAGATCGCAATCATTGTATCACCACGATATAGAGCACATTTATTGTGGGCTCTAAACTCACTTATATTCTCTGTTCTCTGTTCCGAAAAGAGTCGCGTCTTTTGGTCAAGCAATGGAAGTAAGAAGCACGACGACGTTCATATTCGATCCCAGTTACTGTTACCTGTTGTGATGAACTCTATTGGGCTACCTACTAGGATTTGATGGTCCTTGCTTATAATTGTACTCATTTTAAATGAAGAGTGTATAATTATCTTTATATTTAAAGTGAAACAAGAATGACGTTCCGTTTGGGTGCGAATATTTTATTTTACTCATTTATTAATATTTGTTGAGGACACGGTGTAGATTAATGCCTAATATTGTTACCCCTAAAAAAATCTCGCACAGTCACATGAGAAACAATATACTGTAATTATCTAAATACTCGTCACATTTTGATGCAGATCCAATACTATCATTCCCAAATTTGTTATGCAATTTTTATTTTTCGTTCAATCAAATACAAGACAATTATTTACTGAGGAGTTTGCGCCATTACAGACGGAATTCATTTGCGGCAAACACGCGTCGTGAAAAACTTAACGTAGATATCCATAATTCAAGGTGAACAGTTACCGATAGAATGTTCTTGTCTGATGATTATTCATGATAATACATAGTATAATAGCTACCAAACCTAATATTTAACCTATAAATAGTTGAAGATGGTGTATACTGAACATATCAATTTATTGTAATGTTTATCTGGCACAGGTAATGACGGCTTTTATCGGAGACAACACAATGCTGGCAGCGTACCCGTTGGCCAAGACAAAGTCTTCAATTCACGCTACTTGCTGCACTAACAGGCTGAATAAAGGATTATGTAATATCATTGAAACCTTGTGATGGAGGCGCTTAACGTGGTTCGTCCATTTGGAACTGGAAATTTGTTTCCCCTACAGGTAGGTACAAGTAAGGTAATGGGCGCCGAGAACAAACAGAGGGCCTAAGGTCCCTCTATTGGTTCTCGGCGCCCATTAACTGAAAATCATGCTGAAATTATTCCCAGGCAACCTTTGTTTCAATTAATGGACGAGCAAGACGGGATGGAACAACTTTTTGGAATTGAAAAGTTGTTCCATTTGCTAAAAATCGTGTTAAATACCTGTAAGAAGTCCACACGAACAAATGCTTGAGTGACTTACTCTTTTCTCCTCAGAATCGTTAAAAAACTGGAGGGAAGTTTCTTATGTCTCTCCTCCAACCTTGTCGCAAGTCTTACTCTTCAAACCACCAGCAGATTTTTAAGTTGCACTAGCTCATGTGAGAACCAGGTGAGCCATGGTGACAGATCCAACCTTGTCGCAAGTCTTACTCTTCAAACCACCAGCAGATTTTTAAGTTGCACTAGCTCATGTGAGAGCCAGGTGAGCCATGGTGACAGATCCAACCTTGTCGCAAGTCTTACTCTTCAAACCACCAGCAGATTTTTAAGTTGCACTAGCTCATGTGAGAACCAGGTGAGCCACGATGACAGATCCAACCTTGTCGCAAGTCTTACTCTTCAAACCACCAGCAGATTTTTAAGTTGCACTAGCTCATGTGAGAGCCAGGTGAGCCACGGTGACAGATATGAAGCGTTTCTGTTTCGAAGGGACGTGGAATGGCAATCACTGAGGGCGAAACAGGACGATCAATATCAATAAAATTGCTAAGGAAACACCTCCTGAAGCTCTAGACGATAGATCAGGACGCCATGTTTTCCATGATGACTGTTTTCATGAGAATTCGTCGCCTCGGAAGGTCCGATTTTGAAGACAGTAATAATGTGTTAATAGCTATTAAGAGGCCTTGAAGAGGAAATGCATGACTAGCTGACAATTTTTTCGGACCCTGGGCTGACTAACCTAATGAAACCACCTATCCTCTGAGACGCAGCGTTGACAACCATTGTGAGATTGGTCTCAATAGTCCGTTTTACCGTGAGTTCCAGCGCTGGGTATTCACAATAATTCACGCAAAGCAAAAATTCGAGAACGGGTACTCTCGATAAATGTTCACAATTTTTTCCCGCTTAGACTCAATACTTGCATCATAACTCAAATTGATTTTGAAACATTTTTAACATGGGGCGATAATTCGCATAACCCACCCTCTTTTTCTCCAGCATCGAGGAAATATCAGCAGTGAAAGACCAGAAGGGGTCAAAGGACCGTACTCCGTGGGACACCAGAGACAACATTAATAAAAACAATCGTTCCTACTCCTAACAACTACTTACTCATATGCTAACGGCTCAATAAAAATATAGAGTGAAATTGTAATTTCCTTTCTAAGCGAACACAGCGCTATAAGAACTAGGTACACGTTAATTTTATTATATTCACGTTAACAAACATTCGAGTGTTCTCAGCCCTTCGCCAAAAAAGTTGAAGCTTGAGAAATTCAAATTTTCAGAGGCGAATCCGTGGCAGCACGACTTGTGGTGACCTGACGGCATCGTTGTTTCGCCCACAGTAGGGATGCATCAGGAGCATGCAGTGTGCGCGAGCAACAGGGGCGTAGTATGGGTGCACAGTAGTTTACAAGTGTTTACAGGTCTAAAGGCAACAACAGGCCTATTGGCCCAAGCTAGGTTGCCTTTTGATAGCAAGAGGGTTAGTTCTAGTGTAGAACGTCTAAGAGGCCTATTGGCCCAAACTAGGTTGTCTTTTGATAACAAGAGTATTAGTTCTGAATTAGAACGTCTAAGAGAGCTTCGTGTGCTATTTCTTATTTTTTATAACAACAGAAAAGAAATTGCGCAACGGGAAGAAATTGCGCGTGATGTCGAGTGAGAAACGTTTCCCAACGATTTTGTATCCATTGTTCCTAGTCACTCCGTTTGTATCTAGAGTGAAAAGGCTTGCTCGGTCGACGTTTTCCTTACCCTTCATAATCTTCCAAACTTCTGTCATGTCGCCTCTGACTCCATGTTTCTCTAGCGAATAAAGATTGAGTTCACGAAGGCTGTCTTCTTAAGATTCATTCCACAGCGAGGGGATGAGTTTGGTAGCTCTACGTTAAACCTTCTTAAGTTTAAAAACATATTTTCTAATGAATGAAGACCAGAATTGAACGGCATACTCGAGATGCGGTCTAACAAATGCATTGAATAACTTGAGCATCATAATGTGTTGTTTTTTGTTCGAGATGGTGCCTTTCTTGGCAGCATCGTTACATTGCCTGCTGCTTTTTAAGTCGTTACTAATGATGACACCTAAATCTCTCTCTTCGGGGATGGGAATGAGTTTGTTTCCAGTAGTGGCTTGCAGTAGGGGCGTGCAGAAGCGGTGTGCAGTAGGGCCGTGCAAACGGGTTGTGCAGTAGGGGCGAACAAAAGGGACGTGCAGTATTGGCGTGCAGTAGGGACGTGTACTAAGGGCGTGCAGCAGCGGCCTTCTGTAGGGGCGTGCAGTAAGACGTGCAATTAGGGCGTGCAGCACAGAGGTGCATTAGGGACGTGCAGCAGGGACGTGCAGTATTAACGTGCAGTAGGGATGTGTACTAAGGGCGTGAAGAAGCGTTCTGTACGGGCGGGCAGTAGGGGCGTGCAGTAGCGGCGTGCAGTAGGGATGTGCAGTAGGGTCGTGCAAAAGGGCGATGCAGTAGGTGCGTGCAATAGGGTCGTTCTGTAGGAGCGTGCAGTAAGGACTTGCAGTTGGGGCGTGCAGTAGGGGCATGCAGCAGAGAGGTGCAGTAGCGGCTTGCAGTAGGGACGTGTAGTAGGGTCGTGCAAGAGGGCGGTGCAGTAGGGGCGTGCAGTAGGGTCATTCTGTAGGAGCGTGCAGTTGGGGCGTGCAGTTGGGGCGAGCAGCAGAGAGGTGCAGTAGCAACGTGCAGTAGGGTCGTGCAAAAGGGCGGTGCAGTAGGGACGTGCAGTAGGGTCGTTCTGTGGGAGCGTGAAGTTGGGGCTTGCAGTTGGGGCGTGCATTAAAGGGGTGCAGTAGTAGCGACGTGCAGTTGGGGCGTGCAGCAGAGAGGTGCAGTAGCGGCGTGCAGTAGAGTCGTGCAAAAGGGCTGTGCAGTAAGGGCGTGCAGTAGGGGCGTGCAGTAGGGACGTGCAGTAGGGTCGCTCTGAAGAAGCGTGCAGTAGGGGCTTGCAGTTGGATCGTGCATTTGAGGGGTGCAGTAGGGGCGTGCAGAAGGGGCCCGATGATTTGTTATTGTCGCTTTCTTGTGTAGACGTATTTACTTTACAGCGGGAATAAAATGAAATGCAATTTTATTTATAAACTGATTTGAGATTCAACAAAACTGTTCAACCACTGAGACCAACTGACGACTTTTTTAGTGGATTTTTCATGGATAAATGTTTGACCAACTGAATTCTCTTGTGTTTTGTGTTTTGAAGTAACTTCAAAGAATACAATTCTCAAATTCTTACAATCTCGATGACGTGGTTACAAATCTATGTAGAAAAGTTGAGTCTGATAATTTTTTGGGTCGTTCAAATGTTTATTTTTCTGATTATATAAGAACTTCCGATGTAATTAGCTAAGAAAATATATGATAAGGATGAATGAAACCAAATTCTCTTCAATGGACTGATTTCCCAATAATTAGAATTTTTTCAAGGAGTAATTTCAAATAAATAAGTGATGAATTGTATTCTTAGTTTAATTCTAGATAAATGATAAATCTATTCATCATAAAGCAATCGCTTATCTGAGGTATGGATAAAATGCAATAGAGGAACGATCGTTTTTTTCCTCAGTTAAATGGTAAACAACAGTATTTATTCGTCTCGCCTCAGCCTTTTCGCCAATTTCATTGCCAACATAAAGAAAAAGTTAGGCTTGCTTCGTCTTAACCTGCACTGATAACAAGGTAACTTGTTGAACACAAACTATTTAATTCATTTATTCTGAAAATAATGAACCAAGAGTTTGGAATGACTAACTTGGTTCCAAAATGAAATCACAGATGGAGTTCTCATTTCCAGATGCTCGCATCGTTGTTAAGCCCCATCTTACGATGCAGGCTAAGCCATGTCCTAGACCAAGTTAGGAAATTCCAAAATTAAAGGCCGTCTGCCCTTGACCTTCCTCATCACGAGTCGTCGTAGCTACTCCCAAACACGACATCTTCAGCAGTAAAACGCACCGGTCCCCTGCTCCCTAAGTCGTTGGGCAAGTGGAGAAAGGGAACTGGCGTGGAAAAAGAAAACTAATGCGTTGGTAATTGAAGTCAATGAATTAAACATGAAATTATTGAAGATGCGAGACTTTCATATTGGACTGAGAGAGAAGCGAAGGCATGACAAGCCCGGCATTGAGCTGGTATTTTTAAGTATGGCTAGCAGGAATTGCCGGTTTGACCGGTAGTGGGTTGTCGCTCATAACTAGATATGTAGAGTACTGGGTCGGTGTTACTGAGTTGATGTTGATTGCCGGAGCCAAAGTACACATTGAGTTGTTCTGCTTGTTCGAAAATAATGTTTGGTTTGCTCATTAAAATACTCCACTAACTATTCCTACATCATTGTTGTACCAAGCGGAGAGAAATATTGTTAATGGGCAAATTTAAGATTTGGAGAAGCGTATGGTGGATTCAAAAGAGATTCGACGCGAAATATTGGTTCTTTGAATGGAATGAGGGAGCTGTTAAGTGTGATTCAGAGTTTTGATGCATGCAGCAGAAGGATTTTTTGGATAAAAAGTGAGTTGAGCGAATGTTTTTCAAAGTGTGGGAGTGAAACAGGCATGGCCGAGGTTAGAGTTTTGATGATATTTTCTAGGAGTGGTATTTGGGCACATGTAATGTACGCCTGAATGTAGATTTGCTGGTGCAAGCAAATTAGTTTATGTAGATGAACTCCCATGTGACTCGTGGAGGGGAAGTGGAAGCAAATGTGATCTGGAAAGAGAGGTGTTGAGAAGTGTAAAATGTTGAAAGACTGAAGAATGTGTTGTAATGCAGAACTTTGGGTGTGTGGATGAGAGGAAACTGTATAAATGGGTAGTTGTGCCGACTGCACGGCGTGAGGTGTAGAGACCTTGGAAGTGAGAGTAGCTGAACTAAAAGTTGTGAATGGTTTGAAAATATAATAATTGATAGTAATGGCTACAGTGATCCGCATCGATTGAATCAGAAATCAGAAGGGCGAATGAGAACGGGTGTGAGAAGAGAGCTACCGCAAGTAGTAGAAAGGAGATCTCTGGAATATTTTGAATACTTGGAAATTATGAACCCCTTAGCGGGCCTACTTGTTCACCAGAGATGAATGAATGACGGATCCCTGCCGCAAAAAGGTATGCTGGGTTCGCCAGAGATAAATGACATCGACTGGTAATAGACTGACTGACATCCGTACCTGAATACCTGCCCGCCAAGGGCTAATGACGTGAGATTAATAAGAAAGGTGATGAATGCAGAAAGGAGTGTATAAACGTTCTGAATGAGACTCACGTATATGTGAGCATGGATGGCGTCAAAGTTTCAATCCTTTTCAGGAGTAGGATTGCAATCTTGGCGAATCAGAGTCCATCAACAGGAGTAAAAAAAACACAAAAAAGACATTGAAACTGCAGTGGTGGTGATCCAGCTACAGGTGCAGGGACTAGCGGCGGAGATCAGCTACAAAGCTCGTACTTGTAGTCGACCCACAGCATGTGTGAAGGAGGTTTCATGCTAGACATGTTACGCTAAAGGGTTGTAATAAATCTAGATTTGTGAGCGTATGATCATGAGTGTATGTTTGTCTTACCGTTCGAAATTCCTCCACTGGGGCAGGGGTCTTTTAACATAGCCATATCCAATCTTACAGCAGCTATCAAAAACCCGCGTCTTCATACATAGTTGCCGCAATTTGTTTGTGTTACCTATAATTAAGTTGATCCTCTAGTATTTTTTTTTATCTATTATATATGGACCTCCAGTTTTTCTATGAGATCCGTACATTGCAGCCTAGGAAATCAGCACATATTCTGACTCTCCCAAACAACACGCTTATATTTTATATATATAAACACAATTTTCATCTGTGAAAAATAACATTTTCTATGATGTCATGAAAAGAAATATAAATTAGCTATTGATAGAAGAACATTTTGATCAAGTCAATACTTTATCGGCATTCTTACTCCATTTCCATCTTCAATTGTTGTAGTTGGAAGTCGTTTAGGATTTACGTGCCATTTCTCAACCCAATTTGCAAATTTCTGTCACTTGTTGGGTTGTGATGAAATTTCTTGGCTTAACACTCGTCACCTTTAGTAACATGATAATAAGCTAACTAAAGGTGCGTTCCACATGAACCACTCTGCTTTAGTAGCATGATAATAAGCTAACTAAAGGTGCGTTCCACATGAACCACTCTGCTTTAGTAACATGATAATAAACTAACTAGAGGCGGGTTCGACATGAACCACTCTGCTTTAGTAACATGATAATAAACTAACTAGAGGCGGGTTCGACATGAACCACTGCTTTAGTAAAATGATAATAAACTAACTAAAGGTGCGTTTCACATGAACCACTCTGCTTTAGTAACATGATAATAAGCTACCTAGAAGTGGGTTCGACATGAACCACTGCTTTAGTAACATGATAATAAGCTAACTAAAAGTGCGTTCGACATGAACCCCTCTGCTTTAGTAACATGATAATAAACTAACTAGAGGTGGGTTCGACATGAACCACTGCTTTAGTAACATGATAATAAACTAACTAAAGGTGCGTTTGACATGAACCACTCTGCTTTAGTAACATGATAAAAACTAACTAAAGGTGCGTTTGACATGAACCACTGCTTTAGTAAAATGATAATAAACTAACTAAAGGTGGGTTCAACATGAACCACTGCTTTAGTAACATGATAATAAACTAACTAAAGGTGGGTTCAACATGAACCACTGCTTTAGTAACATGATAATAAACTAACTAGAGGTGGGTTCGACATGAACCACTGTTTAGTAACATCATAATAAACTAACTTAAGGTGCGTTCGACATGAACCACCCTGCTTTGTCTCGCATTTCATGCGAGACAAATATGAAGCCAATTTTCAGCATCCGATTGAAATTCGCAGATTTGTGTAAACAACGATACTACCGTATCGTCCCTTTCAAAATTCGTATCATACTACTTACACATGGCTCGTTTCGCGATAAGTTGACAGCAGTCACTCTGAAATATTTTTATCCTCAGCGTGCGTGAATTAGCGGCTGCTGACATATCTTTATACTAAAATTGATATTCGTTAGTAGTAAAAAATCTTTCTTACCGCATCTCAAGTAAATTAATCGCCGTGGCTTGATTTCATTGGGAGCTCGCTGGGAAAGAGAATACGTTTCAACGGAGGCTGATTGATGCGCTTGATCGTGATTGCAATTGGATAAAATCCAATTGAGCTTTAAGTGGACCAGATCGAAAGAGCCCCGAGTCAGACCCTCTATCTTCAACACACCGTTTACCAATTTCGTTACATTATTTATATCCTGAAAGATGATAAGGAACACTAAGTTTGATATCGTTCTACATTGACCTTCAAATTGAATACAGATTCTATGGTTGTTATGAAGCCTAGCTAGACAAGGGTGAAGGTGAGCAGCGGCAAGGTGGACGGCTCCCTTTGAATTGACTCATTAAGGCTTGAAATTGCTTTACGACGAAAACAGTATTAGAATCGCCTTCTTTCCGGTGGAGATAATTCCTTGCTCGTCTAATCTACGCCTGCTAACCAAGGTTCCTGTTAGGGTTGGGAAAAGTGTACGGGAATGCTGGCCCACGTAAATGAACCGAACGCATTTGGGGCAGCAGTGGTTTTTGAAATAATGGCATGCACTGATGTGGGATCGAACCATTTTCTTGAACCGCGTACGTTTATAGGTAAATGTTAATATCACTCAAATATTAGTAATTGATTATCACATGATTGGAAATAGAAAATGTACGTTAGCTAAATCATGTGCATGTCTTTAGAAGGGTCGCTATATAGAAAAGAGATATGTTTATTCAGATGAAAACTTTGCCTTCAGTAGTTGGGTGCGTTGCTTTGGGAACATACTTGTCAGGAAATATATATCACAATATTGACGTAGTCATTAGGTGTAACTGAAAATACCATGGATGTACATTTAGCTGTGACGATAAATCCAGTATATGTTATTTCACAAATAATTTTTCGATTTTGTGAAACCTCAACAAAAAAAATTCTGAGATGCTACCGTATTAATGTTAGTTTCTGTTCATACACTCGAATAAATTACTACTCCTATGGAATAGGCTACAGTTACGAGCAACTAGAAAGAGAACATAGTTCGGGTCAACAAATGTATGCGGGAGTTCTGAAAGAACGTTGCTTCACCGTTGGAAAAAAAATTATGATAGAATTACCAAGAGGCACTTATGTTTTTATAATAGGGTTACTCATTTTCTCAGTATCGGTATAATTCATGGATTAGCACTTCTCAGATGATTAGGAATAGGAAAAAATCACCTCAAGTTATCAATCATGCTCTGTTGAATTGAGTTAAATGATTGTACTCTACAGGATACCCCCCGTCACAGGGATAATTTATTTATGTGGCAGGGGGAAAAGTACTCCACAGATCCCCCCGCCACAGGGATCATTTATTCCTGTGGTAGGGGCAAAAGTACTCTACAGATAACCCCCGCCACATGGATCATTTATCCTTGTGACACGGGGAAAAAAGGCTGGCTACCGTTTACCATACATATTCGTGTGCACAGTGTTTTTGAGTATATGTTAGTCGAGCACATTGAATTGGTTTCCGTCTCGGACGTACATAGGCCTTTTTTTTGGTTCTTGATATCACAACAAATAATGTGTTTTATTGTGTAACTCCTCAAACAATATCGACTGTACGCGTTATGTATTTGAGAAGATGCGCCCTTCATAACACAGAGACGGACGAAAACTTGCTCAACTACCAATTCCATTCCGAGTTTCTCTTATAACGCCTTTGAGTTTCCTAATTGTTTGTAATTTAACTATGCAGTAATACGTAAAATTTCGTTCAAACATATTGCGCAAAAAGAAACTGATCCCCTGCGTCACCCGCTTCTGTACTGAGGAAAGAAGCTTCAAAATGACTTGACCTTATAGATGGCTAACATTGATGTTGCTGTTGTTGCTTTAATTGCTCTAGCGCGTTATGTTGACAGGTGTCTGACAATAATCATGCCTCGTAGAAATCATATATTATGCTGCACACAGGATACCATAACTTGATACACATAATGGGTATATTAAATTGTATACATTTCCCTGTCAACATGCATGTATTCATGACTAGGTTTCCTTAAAACAACTCCCATCAAATGTCACTGCATATTATCGTTGAACTCACTCGGGTAAAGTTGTTGCATATTTTTATTACTTTTTCACGAAGTTATGAAATCGAGAAATGCGTTGTCACGGAGCGACTGGGAATCCCCTCTCACGTGGCAGCTTAAATATGCTCGGCCCGGATCACATTGGCATGTTCGGCAGCGGTTACTGTGACTCACTGAGACACAAACATACGTTGTCAACTTTGATACCTAGTGAATTATTCTATTAGTATGAACTATCAATTCTTACCAAGTGTTTATGAAAGTTTATAATGTATGATCGCAATCATTGTATCACCACGATATAGAGTACATTTATTGTGGGCTCTAAACTCACTTATATTCCCTGTTCTCTGTTCCGAAAAAGGTCGTGTAATTTGGTCAAGCGATGGAAGTAAGAAGCACGATGACGTTCATATTCGGTCCCATTTACTCAGTTACAAGTTGTGGTGAACTCTCCATTTGCCGTTCCGTTGGGTGCGAATTAAGTTTTTTACTTATTTATTACTATCTGTTGACGCCATGGTGTAGATTATTGGTTATTATTGTTACCCATCCAAAAATTTACCGTTACGAGAAGAATATTTTGTCGTTCAGAAAGAATTTTCAAAAACATGTCACGGTTGATGACAATTCTTAATTGATAATCAAGAATGTATATTTTTTCTCGTTTTCCGTTCAATCAAATCGAAGACAATTATTTACAGAGAAGTTTGCACCATTGCTGACTGAATTCTTATTCAGCCAATTAGGAGACGTTGTCTTCAACGTACAAGGTTACCAAGTCACATCAGTTGCCGAAAACTTCTACCAACAGAAGGATAACCAACATGGGAGTGTATTAATCGAAGACAATTCTTCGAAGTCAATGAAAAAAATCGATGCAGGGTCCGTGTCTGATGATTACTCATGCTAATATATAATAATAGTAATTTAACTATAATAATAACACACTTTATTAAAAATCATCAAAGGCATAGAAATACATTTGATACAAAACCTATTATAATAGAAATACGAATGATCCGCCAGGTTACTAAGACAGAAACGTCAAATCGGAAAGTACATTAGAAATAACAATTTCATTCCTAACGGACACATATTATCTTCTTTCTTTAGTGTGCAGTATTTCTCTCCAACGTTCTAACTTTGACGTCCAAGCGAGCGCATCGCTGGTGAAGATTGCAATGAGGATTTTATTGTTAGAAGACATTAATCTAGTCATGAGGCAGTGTGCCGTTTTACGTAAAAGTACTTTAATATGCAAATACTCTGCTCGCAGACGTCGAACGTGGGACCTGCAGCAGCCGACGAAGGTGTCATTATAACTCATTATCAGCTTTCTCATATTGAATTGACAGAAATCTCTCCAAAGTTCATTGCAGTAAATTGGGTAACAGTATGATTTAAAATGCTGTGTTTTTGCTTCTTTTGGCGCAAAGGAGAACTTCTGAGTTTACATGTTAACAACGGCATTTGGTCGCCTGGTCTGCTTTGCAACATCCTTATCATCAGAGCATTCTGCAGAAACAATATGCCCAAGATACTGAAACTCGTCCTCAATATCCAGTGTAACCCCATCATAGCTTAACTTCAGTCGAGAAGTAACGCTTAGGGCCTTTAAGTCCTGAACAACAACGACACAGTTTTTGAGGTGTTATGCACAATATTACAAGGCTGAGCAAAATTGCCATAAATATTTAGAAACTTCTGCAGTACAGATAGTGTTGGAGCTATTAACACCATATCATCGGCGTAGCTAAGATTATGAACACAGCAATTGGCAACATGACATCCTACATTCTCCCTGTCTAATAATAAATTCAGATCATCGGTGTAAACAGTATACATCAATGGCGATAATTGACCTCCTTGTCTAATTCCATTAATACAATGATAGAGAGCAGATTTTGAGCTTCCCAACGCACAAAAAAAACCTGTTTTCTGTACCAAAACACAAGCAACTCTACGATATGAGAAGGGGCTCCCCTCTCAATCAATTTCCTGAACAAGGTCCAGTGATTTACTCTAACAAACGCTTCCTTTGCATCGAAGAAGCGCATGAAGACAGGAGAGTTCCAACATCTGTACTAATCTACTTTTAGTTTCAAAGCAAATATCGCTATTTCCGTTTCAGAGGAAACTTCGCAGTGGTACAAATAGTTCCGCAATGCCCCTACCATTTCCAATTTTCAATTTGGGATTCTTCCTCGCAGCTTTCTTATTCTTTCTCAAAGCCGAAACATCGACAAATCCTTGTTGATTGATTGGAAATGTGTCACTTGTTTCACTTGCTTTCGAAGAGAGACTTAGTCTACGTGGAGGCGGACCTCATCGCGCCACCAGGTACTGTCAGTGCGGAGTCTCTTGCTTCGGTTGACGTCGCTGGCGTGGATGCAGTGAGAGACGTCGCTCCGACTGACTGCGTGTCAGATATCCCCCCGTTTCGAACCAACTTTGCTCGCGGTCTTTGCCTCCTTGCTCGGTGACCAAGACACAGGCAGCGACATCTTTCGTACTGCTACGGGTGGCTGTACTTCCCTATACTGACACGTCTATTTTTGCCATACCAATAGCCTCTACTTCAGCTCAATCGGATTCTTTTACTGTGACTGCTAGCCAAATTCATCCAGACAATTACAAAAACTATTGTCATGGTTGCAGAAGCTTCAATACCAGGAAAAAATAAGCATTTCGTGTTCCAATTGAAGCAAATATTATAATTTTTCATGCGTAAAAATGAACGCTCTCCAAGCCAGAAATGCCGAATTTTGGTACTCCTCCCGCTGTAGCGGAGCCCCAACAATACAACATTCGGACCCACGATGAGAGCCGGCTTCATTGATGTTGACAAGTACTTACATCGGTAAATGTAAGCGCTACATGAAGGTTTTAAACAAAATGCCGAAAGGCGTGACCATTATCGTGGCAGAAGCACTTGATTCACTCTCAAGTGACTGCATTTGCGAACTTACTCCCCTTACACGGGCCCGGCTCTTGGCATTCAGCTTCTGGAGTTTGCAACCTCGCAACACCAACTTCCCCGACGCTAAACAGCCTTCGCTGACTTCGCGCGTACGGTTTCAAGTGAGGGAATTCATGGACAGAAAGGACTTACCGGAGTTGCTTCTTGAGAGCTTGCCAATCAATCCACCGCTAATATTGCTAGACAAAACTCAGATGGGCGTTTGAAAGCAACCATCAATGCGAAGTTTGCCGACTTCGACCTACGAGGGGCCATTCGAGTAGTTTCTTCGGGCGAGTCACTAGCCCCATTCTTCGCAGAAACTTTACAGGAATTGTGCGATAAACATTCACCCAGTCCGAGGAATATCCTACTCCCAGCACCTCCCGACGACGACCGCGCATCTACGGTCATCGCTATGGTGAAAGACATAATGAAAGCCATGAAGTCTTTCCCACGTGGCTCTGGTGCCGGTCCGGATGGACTCAGACCAGGTCACCTTGAGTCACTACTGAAGAAAAATGCCGATGGTGCCGGAGTCCGTCTAGCCTCAACTCTCACAGAATTTATCAAACTGATACCTCATAGCCAAATCCCTCCTTTTGCTAGAAAGTCATTCTACGGGGCCTCGCTTTGTGCCCTTACGAAGAAACACGGCGGATGCCCCACAAGATCACATCGTTCTTAAATTGGATCTGAAGAACGCGTTTAACTGTATGTTTTCTTGCAATCATGCTGCTATGGCAAACATATTCGAAGCATTCTCTGCTTTTTTTGGCGATGAAACAATCCACTCTGCCACTGGTATCCAATAGGGGGACCCCTTGTGGCCCGCTCTCTTTCCCCTAGGTATCGACCAAATTGCGCGAAGTGCCATTTCAGAGTTACACATTTGGTACTTGGATGACGCTACGCTCGGAGGGGGAGACGAATGTCGTTCTGGCGGACTTCCGCGGCCTGCGAGAAAAGTTGAACCAAATCGGCTTGGATATTAATGAGCAAAAATGCGAGTTGATCCACGTTAACAGAACGGACATTGCTGCCAATGCAATCACAGAGACCCTTTTCCGCGAGGTCATCCCTGACATCAAAATAGTGTCTGCTGAACGTTGTACTGTTCTTGGCGCACCGATCTCAGTCTAAGCTATTCCAGAAGCGCTCGAAGGAAAAATCGACGACCTTGAACTGATAATCTCTCGATTGGACGTAATTGAGCTACACCAAGCTCCCACCCTTCTGAAAAATTGTTTCGCCATTCCCAAACTCCAGTATTGGTTGCGCGTTGCTCCCACATACCTATACTCTAATTACCCATATAGATTTGTCGAATCAGTCCGAGAAACTTTCTCAACAATTACTAACATTTCATTCTCAGATTTTTCGTGGAAGCAAGCTGCTCTCCCTGTCAGTTATGGTGGTTTGGGTATTCGTGAGGCGCAGGATATTGCCTTGCCCACCTTCATCTCATCTCTGCACTCTGTCGGTCCTTTTGTCGCAGCCGTTCTGTCAAACGTTAACGTTTTGGCGCAGACTAACGAACTTCCAGATGCACTGCTGGCATGTAAGGCTGAGCATGGTGAAGATGCGATTGCACCAAAAGGGGACTGCTGCGCCATCCAGAAATCATGGGAGAAGGAAAGAGTAAGGGTTACTTTGGACGGCCTGTTACTTGAAGCAGAAGAATCCTAAAACTAAGGCTCGTCTCCTGGCTTCTTCTTGTCCCGATAGCGGTTCTTGGCTGGAAGTAATTCCAGCCGCTCCATTTGGTACTTTATCGGACTCTGACACTCTTCGAATTGCTTTTGCGCTCAGCGTGGGTGCACCGGTGTGTTATCCGCAGCTGTGTAGCTGCGGTCAGCGTATGGATGAGTCTGGCACTCACGCGCTATCGCTTTTAAGAGTTAAGAAATAATGGACAATACTGGAACAATCGTTTTCTCCCTCACTTAAATGGCGAACATCTTTCTTTATTCTTCTCGCCTCTTCATCGTCACCAGTTTCTTTGCTAGCATAAAGACGAAGTTCAGCTTGCTTCGTTTCAACCTGCACTGATAATAAGGTAACTTGTAGAACACGAAGTATTTAATTCATTTACGCTGAAATAATGAACCAAGAATTTTGGAATGTTTACCTTTGTTCCAAATCAAATCACTGATTGAGTTCTCGTTTCCAGACGTTCATGTCGATTTTTTAAGTCCCATCTCACGATGCAGGCCAAGCCATGTCCTCGACCGAGTTATGAAGTCCCCCATTAGCGGCCGTCTCCCCTCGGCCTTCCTAATCACGACTCGTCGTATCTTCTCCCAAACACGTAGTTTTCAGCAGTGAAAAGAACAAGTTCCTTGTTCCCTTGTCGTTGGGCAAAAAAAGGAAATGAACTGGTGCTGAAAAAGAAAACTAATGCATTGATAACTAAAGTGAACGAATTAAACATGAAGTTATTGAGAATGCGAGAGTTTTGTATTGGACTGAGAGAGAAGCGAAGGCCTGACAAGCCCAGCATTGAGCTGGTATTGGTCCAGCAGAAGGTGCCGGTTTGGCCGTTATTGAGTTATTGGTCATTACCAATTCTGTAAAGTACTGAGTTGGTGCTACTGAGCTGACGTTGATTGCCGGGACATAAATACAAATTGAGTTGACCTGCTTTTTCGAAAATAACGTTCCGTCTCCACATTAAAAATCTACACTAACAGCTTTATCTCATTTTTGTGCCAAGCGAAGGGAAATAATGTTAATGAGTGTCTTAAATATTTGGTGAAGCGTATGATGGGTCGACAGAGATTGGATGCGAAATATTCGTTATTTGTAAGGAATGAGGGAGTTGTTGAATGGGATTCAGTTATGATGCATGGAACATAGGGAAATCTTGGGTAAAAAGGGAGTGTGGGAGTGAAACAGGGTTTGGCTGAGGTTAAAGTTGGTGATGATATTTTCTAGGAGTGGTACAATTAATAGGCGTCTAAATGTTTATTTGTTGGTGGAAACGGATTGCTTCATGTAGATGAACTCCCATGTGTCTCGGAGCGAGGAAGTGGAAACAGATGTGAGCTGTAAGGAGAGGAATTGTGGGGCGGAAAATGTTGAACGACTGTAGAGTGTGCTGTAGTGCAGAACTTTGGGTGTGTGAATTATAGGACCCTGTATAAAGGGGTAGTTGAGTCGACTGCACGACACGGGACGCGGAGACCATGGGAGTGGGAGCTGCTGAAATAGTCAATCTGAAAGGGATGATAAAAAGGGATGATAAAAAAGGGATGATAAAAAAAAAAAAAAAACAGTGATCCGTATAGATTGAATCATAAATATGAAGAGCGAACGAGAA
>SDVV010002409.1:0-23110 GCA_016164225.1 Gammarus roeselii | reverse complement strand
TTACATCATCATCCCCGTCGCACCATGGTAATGGTAAACGTTTAATTAGATCCCAGCATTAACGAGGCAGCGGTTGAAATCTATCAGTAAAGTACACGGCTTGTCCGGGTCCTGTGTTCCTCGTTGGTTCTGAATCCGCTGGTTGTCCAACTTTCTACGCCGTATTGGTGTAGTCAGAAGAATCTTCATCAGTAAACTTTCAAAAGGAGAATCTTCGCTTGCGTTCACGAAAGAAATATTACGACTGTTAGTAACCTACAGATTAAATGCGGAAGTCGCTGAACGATTATGTGAGTAAAAGTAACGCACTAACAAGTTTGCAGTTATCGTCCGTGACAGAACACGTTGAATTCGTGAAAAACTTGACAATGAACGAATTTTTCTCCACTGGGTTTATATGTTACTTGTTTGCCGCTCCCCTGCGCTGCATTTGCCTTCTTCTGGGACGTCTTACTTTAAGCAAACTCTCAAATTTTCGCGATAAATGTTTGTCATACCAAAGTACACTTTGAATTCCAACCCGTGGTGGAATGAGAACCTGGTTTAGGTGTACAGTCATGTTTACAAAGTTGTCGTGTTCAACTACACCGATTATATCACGTCCTTGTCTTCATAAGCTGAGTGCATGGTGCCTGCATATGAAACTCTTGCACCCTCGTGTGCTAGCTCCAGTAAGCCGCCGGCCTCCTAATAATAATAACGTTCAGTTCTGCGACCCATAACAACAAAAAGAGCTGTCTAGTGACGGCTTCTGTTGTATACGTCGTCATCGTTTGAGCAGTTACTGAACCGAGTGATTCTGCATGAGGCGACTAGTAACTGTGTGATTGTTATTGCACCAGTGTGACGGTTACTACACCAGTTACCAGGGCTCATCGTTGAGGGAACCTCTTTTTCACTGGAAGAATCGGTCATATCATAGATCTCTGATGGATTGCCTCGTGGAAGGAACGTATCGTTTAAATAATGTATTGTTGAGATAAGGTATCATTGAAAGGATGCATTGTTGAGAAAAGATATCATTTGAAAGGATGTCTTTTTGAGATTAGATATCGTTGAAAGAATGTATTGTTGAGACAAGGTATCGTTGGAAAAATGTTTTGTTGAGATAAGGATTCGTTGGAAGAATGTATTGCTGAGACAAGGTATCGTTGAAAGAATGTATTGGTGAGATAAGGTATCTTTGAAAAAATGTATTGTCAACATAACGAGCCGTTGATAAAGGATATCTCAAACAGAATGTATTTCTAAGGGAATTGCTGATGTTACTTGTAATTGCCTCACTGCACAGTACCTCGAAAGGTGATACTTCAGAATAGCAATCCCTCATCCCTTTATCCGGGACACTACCTTCTCTATCCTCTCCTAGGCTGCTGTGGCAATTCGTTTGGACCAATTTTTGCCTCCATCCTGCAATGGAATTTCTCATTTGGAGAACCGCCCACGCCAGGATCTTTCTGATAACTGCTGCTATTAGCCCTCCCCTCCTCACGGCTCCCCCTGCTCTATTAGTATCCCCAGTGCTGGCATTAGTCTTCCTTTTCCCCACTGCTGCTATTAGCCCTCCCCTCCTCACGGCTCCCCTGCTCCACAGGTATCCCCCAGTGCTGGCATTAGTCTTCCCTTCCCCCACTGCTGCTATTAGCCCTCCCCTCTTCACGGTTCCCCCTGCTCCACTAGTATCCCCCAGTGTTGGCATTAGTCTTCCCTTCCCCCCGCTGCTGCTATTAGCACCCCCTCACCAGCTCCTACGGCTGCTACCCTTAACCCATCACCCCACTAGCTCGCCCAGCTTCTGCAATTAGCTCCCACCTCTTTCAGCACCCCAAGCTGTTGCTTCTAGCCCCCTCCAACTGTTAGCATTACCCCTCACAAAATTCCTCAACTGATACAATTAGCTCCCCACCCGACATCCCACCCAACTGCTGTTATTGACCCCACCCCACTTGCTCTCATAACTGGAGCCTTACCCCCATTATGCTCACCCCTATGCTGCGATATGCCCACTCAACAGATCCTGCAACTGATGTCATTAGCCCACCCACCAGCAACTTTCTGCAACCTTTATCCCACATCCCCCCCAAACTCCACCCTCATGCTACCCCCTCCCCCATACTAACTCCCCCTAACTGCTAACATAGCCCCCAACCCCCTTGCACCACCAATTGCAACTTTTAGTTTCCCCTCAGCTCCAGCATCCCTCACTGCAGCATATGCTCTCTCACCAGCTAACTACTGTTGCTATTACCCCCTCTCCTCCTCACCCACCAGCACTTCCCTGCTGCTACATGCCCACCTATCAGCTCCCCAACAGCTGCCGTTAGTCGACCCACCGGCTCCCCCACTGCTGCCACTTCACTCCCTCCCCCCCACCCCTTCTGAAGCACTCTGCTTTGCCCGCTTTCCTCAGTTTGTGTTGCTCTCGAGTGGCGGTGGAGGGCAGCACTTGTTAGCACTCCTTGCAAGCTCTCCTAGTTGCCGCTGATTCTTACCCTTTCTTTTTGACACTCTTTGTTGGCATACTTATTCTAAATGATCATCAGAACTCCTTCTTTGTACCTCATGTTTGGCACCCCAGCATGGCTGTCATTCCTGGTTGGCAAAAACGTCTGGAAAGTATAGCATCTCAACACTTTACTCCAATTTTTTTCTAAAATCGCTTTCTGCGGAATCTCTGCAAAAAAATGCTGTAAAATTTTCATATTTAGCTGGTTTCTGTAAATATATGTTATGCTTATTCCGAATTGCCTGCTAGTACTAAGAGTTATACTCTGCATTCCCTGCTAATATGCTGCATTCCCTGCTAACACTAAGAGTTATACTCTGCATTCCCTGCTAACACTAAGAGTTATACTCTGCATTCCCTGCTAACACTAAGAGTTATACTCTTCATTACCTGCTAACACTAAGAGTTATACTCTGCATTCCCTGCTAACACTAAGAGTTATACTCTGCATTCCCTGCTAACACTAAGAGTTATACTCTGCATATAACTCTTAGTGTTGGCTTTGCAATTACCTCTTCTCTTCACGAAATAATGACTAAATGAAGACTTCTATGATCCTCGCAACCTATTGTTGAGGACACCAACCTTATTCTCCACAGCTTTCACTAAGTAATGAACTTTAATTCTTTGCTGAAATATACTCCTCCGGAAAATCGTACCCTTAGTGAAACCATATCTCCCTGATATAAACCCCTTCCACATATTCATGCCGACCCACTACCTTTGACATACCGGTCACAACATACTCCTCCCAAACATACTCCTCACAAGTATAACCCTCCCTATATACCCCTCCAAACAAACTCCTCCCCATTTATATTCTTCCCTAACATACTACTCCCTAGTATACCACTCCCAACATACTCCTTCCTAGTATACCCCTCCCAATATACCACTCCCAACATACCCCTCCCAACAAACTCTCCCCAACATACTCTCATCAGCAGACTGCCGTGTGCCGAGTCCGTCATCAAGGTCTCCGTATTGCACCCCCGAGTATCCACCACAAAGACTGGAACGTTCGTCTCTCTTCGCCAAAGTGCTGTGTATTGTAGCTTGCTTGCTGGGAACGTGTTGAAGTGCATGCATGTCTTGCGGGGCCACTCTTGCACTCTGGTTTATGATTGTAAGGTAGTTCTATATTTTGGCCAGATGAGCTTCATTGAATATATATGCAGTTTTAAAGGGAGCTGCTTAGATACCGTATTTCCTCTTGAAAAGGCTACATTTTGAACTAAGTAGACGTTTTTTTTTAATACCTAGTCATTATTACGAATAAAAATGTATTGTGCAACTACGGTCTATTTATGGGTGTATTGAATTTTTTTTTTCTATGTCGGTGTTGGTTAAATATTGAAAATACAATATGCTTGCTATTATATAGCTCTGAAAAGTCGTTGGCGATGAGTGAAGGTCTGTTTCTACCACCTTGAACTCGAGATATTTTTTTTTCATTCCCTCAGTGTTACCTGTTCAATGAAAATATTTAATAATGTACGTGCTAATTTGAGTACTTCGATGTCGGATTGGACACCAATCCCGACTGTATTGTCTGCCTCTGGTGCAGCTTGTTGCGAGTTCGATCCGTGGTAACACACTGCGGTATTGTGAGCGGGGCGACTATGCGCTTCTCCCCTTTGATACCAGAAGCATGTCACCCTATGTCTCATGAAGAAGTAGCAATTTATATCAAACTTTCAAAACTGATTCGAGTTTTATTTACAAATTACTGAAATACTACAAAAAAATGTCTCACTTGGCTTCCATACCGTACTGGAAGACAGACATGGGTTATCAGAGTCAGGTCGCTCATTCGAATCCCGACGAGATTGAACGTGTCTCATCGTCAAGACTGCCTCATTGTCTCTTGAAAGCAGAAAAACACATTAATGAACTTCGGATGAGCCTCGTCTTCACAGAAGCTGAGGATGTAAACACCAATATTTGGCACAACGACAGGCTTATGCACAGGGAATTGCCCTCGACCTAAACGAATGAAGACATTAGTTCGAGTTCATAAACTGGTCACAGTTTGCTGCAATATGCGTATGTGTTCCAAGTAAATGTTTTGCATTTAATGCACGAGGAGTCCAGATGAATAACCAGTTTGTATTCGACAACCACCTCTCGGTATGCCATCAGAGCGTCATTTGAATATAAAGTTTTGAAGTATCGTTGTAAAAATTTGAACTATCTTCTCTAAAGGCTGCCATACCACAATGTTGAAATATAATTTTTGGTAGTTATCCGATATTTTTCTTTCTGTTTCTAAGTATCTGTAAAATGTTCTCAATTTGGAAATAATCCATTTATAAATATAAAAGAAGGAAATTTGCATGCCATTTTCTTGAAAACTCATCTCTATGAAGAAAAAATGGGTCAGGATTTATGCAGAAAACGTTTTTTGTAATCGAATGAAGGGGAATAAGCCACCTAACTACTTATAGGCAGCATTTGTGACTCATTCGCGAACCTCCGAGTTGCTTGTGTTACATTTTTTCCAGTTTTCGAGAAAAGTGTTAATATATATTTCCAATACACTATTTCTGACTCATATAAGATTTATGAACACGGAGATCATCCCAGATGATTCGAAAAAAAATGTTCAGGGCCAAAGGTCATTCAAAGAATTTTCGGATAAAAGTCTATCGATAGACAAACTGATAGCATGAGATAACATATACGAGAAGCACTTTGCAATAAGTAATTTGACTTATAATTGTTTGCATTAAGTACAAACCTCTGCTTTGTCTACGTAACAATATCGGCCATGCACGCAACAATGAAACCTCCCATTGTTTGTTGTTATGACTGTGAATCTGTGTTGGAGCCTGAAACACTGGGAAAACATGTAGTCAACATACGCAAGTTGGGCATGTAACCGCTATACTCTAGTGGATATAGACGGGAAAATTTTAAGGCACAAAGTAGTCGATTCGACTGCAGTTCCCCTTGAGGAGATGGAGACACATCTTGTCAAGAATATGTTGATGGATTATAATGATTACATGGACATCTTACCATTGTACCCCATCCCCGTCCTCACAAAACAAGACGTAACAAATTTTTTGAAAGCAAAACACATGAATGCTGCCGGGACGCTTTTGAAGAAAATGGTATAAGACGAGTTCGCCTACAATATCATTACTTCGAGGGCGTTTTCGGACCCAACAAAGTAGTGATATCAGAGAACTACATTGCCGCTCTATGTTCAAATTGTAACCTCAGAATCACGGAGAAGTTGCGCTATATGCCTTGTATTGCCAGCAATGCATCAGCCTGTGATATGCGCTTCATATTGAGAGGATTGGACGGCACTAGCTTCTCAGAAATAAATGTGCCACCAAAACCGTCTGACAAGATGTTCAGCATCTGTTTCCTTGAACGATGCCACGAGCAAGTACGGTGTCAAGTTCATCGACTTGTTCTCGTTCCTCAACTCAAGTTTAGACACTTGCCAAAAATCTTAAAGATAGTGGCCATGACATGCCGCTCCTGAAATACCATCTCACAAGTCGCGGCTACAGTGACAAAGTTCTAGACCTCGCAACTCGAAAAGGTAATTTCTGCTATGAAGCCATCACATCGGATTCTGTGCTGGACCAAACTGACATCCCATCGCAACAAGCCTTTTACAGTCAACTTCGAGTTAAAGGAATATTAGACTCTGATTATGTTGAAGTGATTGAAATGTGGCAGGCAGCCAACTGCAAGACTTTGCGTGACTACATGATCATCTACCTGCTCATCGACACGTTGCTTCTAGCTGAAGTCTTCCAAAAGTTTAGGGAGACCATGACACGCAACTACACCCTGGATCCCGTCCATTTCATGAGCGCTCCTGGCTTCGCAATGCAAGCTGCTCTCTACGAAGGCAAGATGAAACTGGAGCTGGACAAAGATATCGATCTTCTGAGCTTGATCGTCAAAAATACACGAGGCGGATTCGTGACGTTGACGAAAGGTTTTACCAAGATAAACAATCCCCGATGCAAAGACTATGACCCTAAACTACCTGTGTCTTTAGTAGCAATGTGGGACTTTGACAGTCTTTGTGGTGGATGCTTGAGTGCCCCTTATTATTGGCAAAATTCCAGAGCTCACACCCGAAGAAATTCAAATATTTGAACGAAATTTATTTCAAGGCTGATCACTGCTTGTTGTTGGGGAAGAGATCGCGGTATTTAAAGGCTGGCTATGACGTACAGACGGCCACGACCAATGAGCTCAAAGCAGCGATGATATCGGGAGCTGATTGGGCAATTCGTTTGGAGGGCAACAAAGGACTGGGGCAGGCACGGTGGGAGTAACCAGTGGTGGTAGAGAGGACGGAGCAGCCGACGGTCGACCAGCTGGAGGCCTCGGCCTGGGGCCGACAGAGCCGGGTGTGACCAGGGGCAGACAGGTGTCAGTCTGCGGGGGCATCATATACAAGGGGGAAGCATTTAATCCACACATTCACGTCGGGGCTCAACGGGATGGAACTACTGATCTATCGTCGGATCGATTGTCAGCAGTCGCAGGGCATCATTTACAAGTGGGAAGCATTTACCCCACGCATTCACGTCGGGGCTCAACGAGATGGAACTACTGATCTATCGTCGGACCGATCGTCGGCAATCGCAGGGCATCATCTACAAGGGGGAGCAGTTACCCCACACATTCACGTCGAGGCTCAACTGGTTGGAACGTCGGATCTATCGTCGGACCGATCGTTGGTAGTTGCAGGTGGCAATCTGCGGGGGGGTATCATCTCCAAAAAGAGGGGGGAAGTGACTGCGGCCGGTGGGAATGCATGCGGCAGTGGGGTGGATCCCTTCGGTGCTGGGTAGCTGTATCATAACAGTGCTCATTAGTTCCGAACGGTGCCACATAGGTCTAGAGATGTGTGGTGATTCCGTGGGGGCGGCACCCTTTCATCTCGCTATAACTGGTCAGATTTCCCGGCGATTGGGTAAAACCGGTGCAGTGTTGTGCGGAAGGCCCGGACCATTTTTTTCGGTCTTTAATTAGGTTGCTTCTATCAAAATTGTTTTCATGAGTTCTAAAAATATATTATAAATCAGAGTGAAGTGTCCTCACCCTTATAAATGTCTTTCCTGTCACCTGCTATTCGCCTTGACCCTCCTCCGCTATCACTATACCTATCTCCTTCAATCATCTTAAATCTGCGTTCCCTTACACATTCGACTTGATGAACGCGGACTGTTCTGGCGAGTACACGTACAATATCTGTATCGATGCACAAGTTAGCGATGAAGTTGCACCAAAAACAGACGAGATGCCGCTACTACTACATCACAAAGAGGTTACCTTGTACGATGTTTCGCCCTTCACAAACAATCTCTTGACAGGATCGGAACATCTCAAAAGCCTAAAACGAGTTGATCGTAAGCTGGCTGCTAGTCCTTTAGCTCAAATTAACTACCTCTTGGCTCTGGAATTATTGCAAGTACTCCTCAGGCAAGAACTGGAAGTCACCAAGGTTCATCGAACTTTTCGTATCAATCAGGAACCGGTCTTCAAATCCTTTATCATGAAAAATATCCAAAAACGTCATGAGTCTACGAACTCTTTCTGAAAGTCTCTGTACAAACTGCTCTCAAATAGTATCTACGGCAAGCGTTTGCTCAATCCGCTCAACAGAAGTCTAGAGGCATAGGTCATGTGCACACTCAACGAGTTCAGAAATCATGCTGCCAACCCCCTCCTAAAAAACTGCTTCTCAATCGGCCCCAAAACACTCATCATGATCCTCAAGCAAAACAATGTCCGAATGGTTCATCCACTCCAAGTTGGATTCTACGTGCTTCAATAAGCTAAAGCAAAAGTCTACAGCTTCTTTTATGACACACTGAAACCCAAATACGGTGACAACGTCTCGCTCATCTACTCGGACACAGACTCGTTGCTGCTCCACTTCAAAGGTGAGGCCGATATTGAAGCGGAAATGCGGCAAGCTCTTCTGGCTGAATACATGGACTTCTCTAACTACTAGTCCAGCTGGGACTACTGAAAAGCGAAACAGCCGACGACTACCTGAGTGAAATCATTTGCTTGCAGCCAAAGTGTTTCAGCATGTTGCTCGGGTCAGACGCCACAAAATCAGGTGCTATGAGCGTCAATTACCAGACACAAGCTAGAATAAAACATGATCAATACAGAGATAAACATAACCAGAACACAAACACACACTTTGAGACCATACACAACATTCGCGCGCAAACATGCCAGCTTCAAACTGTCCGCACTATTGAAAATTACCTCAGTAAATTTGAAAACAAACGTTACTATATCGACGCGTGCACAACTCTTGCCTATGGTCATCCAGACGTTCCCAAAAAATCCATTGAAGTTGAACCTACCGCCACTAAAAAGAGGAAGCTATGTGCCTTGGGTGATGATGACTTTGATGTAAACATGGATTTAATACGGTAGAGACGTAAACCTGGTAAGCAGTTTTTGGCGAGTACACTCGCGATGAAAGCACATCCACTTCTTCAGATTTTATTCTCTAAATCTATCTAATATGTTGTAAATATGAAAATAAATATGTATATGCTTGAACATGCTTCATTGTCCTGCTAGTTAGAGTATATATTGATGTCCACAAGCGGTTTGTTGTCAGTATGACGTAGGGCCCAGTGCAGGATGCAGGAGCCTTAGGACTGTTTTGTCAATGTCTCATCGCTAGGCAGTAGCCAATTGTACCAAAACAATACATCTTCCAGTTTTACTAACAATATTTATCCAGGAATACAGCTACAAGGAAAGTGGAGCGTGGGACTTGTAGAAGTATTCTATAATGACTGGTTCAAGATAAAAAGCACGATGTACAGTTCAACATTGTATTTTACGTAGACAATTTGAATGACAAAGATGAACGAGTTGGGCATGAAACTGCTTTGTTGGTTTCTAGCAAAAATATAACAGGCAATACATTGGAAGAATACATCTCCGAGCTAGAAATCAATAACAGAAAAAGTCTGTTAAGGAAACGAATCTTTAGAGATGAAGGAAAATTGTTTGAATATGGTAGTGCTACACAACTCATAAAGTTCCATGCCTTTATTCCACAAAACATGTCGCAATATAAATATACAGAAGCTACGGTGAAGTGGTACTTTGTCGGAGATAGATCGGCTGATTTAATGGGCGAAGCGATGTGTAAATATAATGTCGGTGAAGGTGCCGTAAGCGAAAAAAAATCTTTATGAACGAAAATTTACTCTACATAAACATTTACTCTGGTATAATTTCACGCAGTTTTATGGGTGACAAGCAAGGCAATATTCTTGATGTTATTCCAATTATTGAATTTCATTCATTTACGCTTGCCCATGTCAATATAAAAAATTACAGCGTAGTCATATTGATTCCATTTCCATCGATATACGAGATGGTGTTGGCGGTAGCATCCCGTTCCAGGATGGTGGATCGAGCCAATGCGTACTGCATTTTAAATGAAGCTAGAGCCATATAAATATAACGCTGAATATAAATAAGGTCATTTGGTAACTAGCAATCATGAGGGTGGTATATGCATATCCGCCGCACAAACAATACGAAGTTTTAATCGTGAAACGTGACAAAATACGTGATGGAAGTTTACATGATATTGACCGATTCACAAGTCCGATATCGTACCAGAAGGGTAGCGGATTCTTCTCAACCATGGCATTTCCTACGAAAAACTGTACTCCCTGCAGCTGCCGATATGGCTCGAAACATGGCACACGATTACTCGGAGCAGAAAGATATGCATAATCAACCAAGGAACATATGATTGCTACACTCAAGAATGTTGTAAAGAAAGCCATGGTTGGAGGTAAGATCACAGGAAAAGTAACGAAAAATCGTAAATCAAAGAAGAACCTTGGAAGAAAAATGAAGTCGTGTCATCAATTATTTAATTACTGATAAATACCACTGTTCATGCACCATTACCGTTAGTTTCGGGTGAGGTTCTATACCGACAACATGCTTAGTGGATCATCTCTCAACATTACAGGGCTAGAAGCCCCTACGGAAAACTATGAAATGGAAGTGATTGATATGTTTCCCTCCGTCAGCAAGAAATATTTAATTTAATCAAGTATCGAGTCGAAATTTAAACGAAATTATCTAAGTACAAACAGCAGCCTGTCTGATGGTAGAATTGCCGATTCCTTAATAGAATTTCATATTACCGGGTTGGATACTGAAATGGTCGACTTGAGCTCGTTAACTGGAGAAGTGAAAATCCGTGTTAGAAATGCAGATGGAAGTGCGTTGACCGCCGCTGCAAATGTTACACTCGTTAGACGGATTCTTCCATCACATGTTCCAAAGTCACTCTCTATCCCTAAATGGTGTTCAGTGTGAAAAAAACAGTTATACAGGACTGCTAAAAAATCTCGACGGCTATACATCCACGAAGAGCTCCGATCTAAATAATGAAGGGCTGAATATGATGTATAAATTACTGCAAACACCCATTCCAGATACCATCGTCGCAGCAAATTTGGCTAATCAAAACGAAAATGAGACCTGGATTCAAAAAAATGTACGTCATGGTAAACATATGATGGGACCATTAAACTTCGATGTATCCGGTAGCAACAATTATTTATTGGATAATGTCAGCGTAAATATACGTTTGGAGCTGGCATAACCCAGTAGCGTTTTTCTAACACATGACAATGAACAATACATCTATTTAGTTGATTCATGCAAATTATGGTGCAAAAAGATTATACCATATCCTACAGTTTTGCTTGCTCTAAATAAAGCGCTCACATCAAACAATGACATGATTGAATACATGTTCGATCGACCAATTGTCAAAACAATCGTGTTTCCTACCGGTCAAAACTCCATCTCCATTGATTGCCCCTTCAACGGTGTTGTTCTACATAAATCAGCCCTTTTTCTCATTGATCAAGCGACACATAACGGAACATATGATCGCAATCCAAATTACTTACAGCATAATGACATCACAAAGGTTATCGTCTATGTCAACGGGAGCTGCGTTACCAACATTAGATCATCGTTTCAAAAGAGTGCGTCCAAGCATACCATCGAACACTTTCGGCTCTAGGAACGCGTAACAGCTCTCATCTCATCACAAAACGAAAATTTCCTTCAGGTAGATCTATATTTGTTATAGATACAAGACCAACCGACTCTGGAGATGTCATTAACCTAGAAAAAAAGAGGAAACACACGTATGACAGTGAATTGCGAAAATCCACCCACTACGAATAGGACCTTGTTCCTGGTAGGTTATACACTCGGTGTCATCCAAATAAATTCGGCAAGGAGGGTATTCCCCAACTATCTACAGTAAACATGGATAATAATCAAATTGACCACATATCCAGGAGCGATCCGATTATGAAACGCACCTATATAGGATGTTTTGCTGAAAACAGAATGCCCATGCATCCAATGAATGGCAACATGATTGTTAACAGCGAAAGCGATCCTAATAAAATGGGTCATTGGATCCTAATATTAAAAAACGATAACAAACACTACTTTTTTGATTCGTTTGAGTTTATTCAAAAAATATATGGAGAATATATAGCATCGTAATATATTACTCATGCAAAAATATAACCTGTACTACAGAAACCGATACAAAGTGATAAATCTTTGTTTTGTGGAGCTTACTGCATCTACTTTGCGTATTGTCTATGTCAAAATAAACCCGTCGAAAGGGAGGGGCCCCTTCTGCCCCCCCCCCCCCCCGTTAGCCGACTCACGCGCAAAAACCAATCCGGTCGCGCCCTACCCTCCGCTGCTGACTCCGTCTAACCCATACCCCACCAAAACTAACTCTATTTATCACTATCTTATCCCTCGCAGGGCCGTTTATGGACGCTTTACACTACTTCTAATGTTATCCCAAGTAAGTCTAACATTGAATAGCATTTCCTAGCAGTCCTTTCACGTTTTAGTTGGAGGCCTTTGACCTCTTATTTCTCACACGCTTTTATGACATTTTTACACGCAACAATGGAAGCAAATTCTGCCTCTCGTGTCCCGTAATATTTGTTGCTGTCACCGCCATCGGTGCGCCGGCGACAGCATTGCTCTCTAATGCCCTGGCGGCGCAGTATTGCAGCAGGCGTTCGTTTAAACATTTTTAGTCATGCGAAATGGAAAGGGACAGACCGGAGAGTGTGAATTATCTCTACGTATTTCATAACAATGCCAGCAATCCTCAGGACAGAAACAATTCTTTGCATCCCGCTTATCGTGTTTATTTAGCACGGTTAGATGCAGTTATCAATTATGGTGCGGTCAATTCAGCTTCGTCGTAGATCTGATGCTCAAAATACATTTATTGAGCGCCTCCTGCTTGGAAGCAAACGGTAACGCTGAGTGTCAAACGGTAGCACTGGGCGGCAAACGGCTGAACTGGGTGACAAACGGGAGTACAGGGTGTCAAACAGAAGTGTCAAACAGAAGTGGTAGCACTAAGTGTTAAACGGTTGCGCTGAGTCGCCCGCGGGAGCGCTCAGTGGCCCACGGGTGTAGAACTGGGTGCCACACGGTAGCGCTGGGGGACATAAGCAAACGCTGACTGCCAAAGTGATGGAAAAAAAGACTGATTTGTAAATCACTTTTCATCTATTTTTTTTCAAAATGAGATCATTTCCGTTTCCTTCACGGAAGTGGGAGTTAGTGTTGATCTTTTAATGATCACGAAGACAGTTAAATAATCCTGCTTGCAATTTTTTGTTATTAAAATAAAACAACAATTACCTTTTTTTTTATAATTTCGCTTCCTAGGACAACGCGTTCGGACGGTAATGCGCCGCGATGAACGCTCTTCCAGGCAAGAAAGGAAATTGCTATGCGAGCTCGTCGAAGCGGTATTCCGTCATTGGCTTCTGCTAACCAATGAGTTTGTTTTTAAATAGGCCTCTACCACTATTTTTTTTCCAGTGCATCTTTCATTATCAAAATTTACTATCGAGAATCAAACATGGTTGAATTGCGTTATTAGAAGTGCCTCATTTAAATTTATAGAAAGTGGTAATGACGAATAATGCGCTGTGAGGAAGTGGAATGAACCTCCAAGATTACACGTGGACTAGCGTCCTATGCATTCTGGATAAGCAGTTCATTAGCCCCAGGCCATGCGACTCCCCATTAATTAGCATTTCATAATACTCAAGAAACAAAACGAGTGAAAGGAAGTCACACGTTCTCCCACTAATGACTGTGACATATTACCACCTTAAAACTACCTACATAATAGGGGGGAAATTTATTGGGCAATGCATCAGAAAAAACAGTATGTCTTAGCCCTAGCATTAGGTTAGTTGCCTCGTTGCCACCGTTCCGTCAATTGCTGTGTCACTCAGCAACTCAACCCTATAGGATGATATGATGCAACGCTACGATTGTTTCAGCATTTGATGTTGGGTTAAGCTTAGACGGCCTGTGGGACCTATAGTCTGTGATAGCTCTTTATACAGTAGCATAATTCCTGCGGGACCTGTAGTCTGCATTTGCTCTTCTTACAGTAGCATATTTCTTGTGGGATCTGTAACATGTATATGCTCTTCTTACAGTAGCATATTTCTTGTGGGATCTGTAACATGTATATTCGCCTTCTTACAGTAGCATATTTCTTGTGGGGTCTGTAACATGCATATGCTCTTCTTACAGTAGCATATTTCTTGTGGGATCTGTAACATGTATATGCTCTTCTTACAGTAGCATATTTCTTGTGGGATCTGTAACATGTATATGCTCTTCTTACAGTAGCATATTTCTTGTGGGATCTGTAACATGTATATGCTCTTCTTACAGTAACAAATCTCCTGCGTCGTCATGTAAAGTAACTTTCCGAAATTTCCTGCTCGAAAAAGTTTGCTGCTGCAATACTATGAAAACGTAAGGGTTGAACCCTGTCGGCAATGACAATGAGCATACATTAAATGTATCAATCACTTTGTATCTGTTAAAGTGTTAGACATCACACAACTCACTCAATGCATTAGGCCACATGTATCATGTCTACCGGCTGCACTTTATTGAAAGACTTTTAGTTCCAAATCTGCATTGCATTCGAGTCTTTAAAAGATATTTTCGGAAGAAAAATTAACAAATGTTTCTATCTGCACGTTACTTGAATAAAAAATCAAAAATGTTCGACTCAATTACCGATAACATTGATCTTGTAGCTAAAGTTCATTATTTAAAATTCCTTGAACCTTTGTTGAATGCCATGGCGGGGAAATACTTTTTTCTAAGGAGACGAACGTTGACTACAATTGAACGGAAACCTGGTTTGTTCATCAGAATTAACGGCATCCTTCCTCCTTCCTCTATGAAAAGACTTCAATGGCAGACGAGATTTTCTCCTCAGAATAGGCTGAAGCCTTCCTCCTTCCACTATGAAAAGCCTTCATTGGCAGAGGAGATTTTCTCGTCAGAATAGGCTGAATCCTTCCTCCTTCCTCTATGAAAAGACTTTATTGGCAGACGAGATTTTCTCATCAGAATAGGCTGAAGCCTTCCTCCTTCCTCTATGAAAAGCCTTCATTGGCAGAGGAGATTTCTCATCAACACGCAGAAGTCAATTATGGATTTTTATTTCTATTTCTTCGTTTTGAAATGTAATCTCCGCACCAAATAGTATCCGTGCCACACACCAGTTCAATTCATAAGCAGAACGGGAACGAGGTGTAGAAACAATAATCCTTCTTAATTTCAGGAGAAACATTTTTTCTGCATCAATTTTTATCCGCACATAATTCTGTTTATTTTTTTACGGGACCTCTCTAGATAAATATGCATCGCTTGAAATGTAAAGCAAGTGATGTTTCACGAGGTCGGCGGAGATGAGTTCCTAATATAATCAATGGATGTGGCAACTCATGGCCTGTCACTGAATAAGCATCATTATTGTACTGGAACTGTGCCATGCATACCTCACAATTACTCAGGTGTTTCCCCACACTAGTTTTCAAACCTTGGTGGCTCGACTTCCCCTGTATTGGTGCGACGGGTGAAAGTGCAGTAGCGAAAACAATGTGGGAAGTCTGTAACAAGAAACAAAGTTGACTTTTTCAACCAATAACTTTTATTTTTACGGAATGATATGTCGGTATTTTTATTTCTAAAAAGCGGCTACTAGAAGTCTTCATCTCAAAATTTTCCACTAATTTCAAAAGTTGGCGAAAGAAAGTGTACTAAAAGTTTCCAATAATCCTTGAATCGTTACCCCTATTTATTTTTATGCGAACAAACTTTCTTTTATTTTCAGAAAACTTCTTCAACAGCATCAATCGTTTCATTCAAATTTTAACTATTACACTTTATGCGGCAGTGTTTATCCCCTCAGCCCACGTACCGTTCTTCTACCCCAAAGTCTGGCTTCTTCCTAGTCTTTATTCAGGCTCTCGAGACCTCAGCTGCTCTTCAAAAGTTGATGCTATTTGACCGCCAGAGATACTTTTTAAGTTCGAACCCATTGAGCACCATTGACGTGTAGCACTACCGGCGCATACTGCATACAGTCCCACCATCCTGCCCAGCGTCCCTTGTGTAATGGGGATAAGGAATAGCAGTCCTGAGGGTAAGAGAAACTCTCTCACTACTCCTCCTGCCAATTTAACCCTTGGACGGCTCGAGCCGTGCAGAACTAATCGTCGGAACTCGACTTTTGGGAACTCTTAACCACCGGGGGACGGCAGCGTCAAACTGTCAAGGGTGTTCTGTATGCCAGGGACCGAGAATACAGAGAATGGTGCTCTGAGGGCGCCGGTGTGGGGGATCGACCTGCAGAATTCAAGGAATTTCGTACATTAAAGAAGGCGTTTATTTCACGATAAGTGCTCTAAAGAGTATTCAGCACTTGATAGCCTGAAAAGGCTGTGCTTGGCAAGATTATTAAAAAAAAAAGCGCGGGTAGAAGAATCAGAATTTTTTTCCAGCGGTGACCAAATTCAGTTGGTCGGTTTTCATTGGTGCCTTCAGGTAAATCACTCTTGTATTTAGAGTGATGAATGCCTCCACGGCATTCATTTCTTGTCGTGGAGGAATGAATGCCGCTGTCCTTGTGGTGCGTTAGTGTGCCGTCCTCTGCATGGCGCGTCGGGATGAATATCACTGTTCTTGCGGCGTAGGAATAGTCAAAATCAATATGACTCATGGGACAAAGGCAGAAAGCACTCCTCCGTAGAGTAAGTTCTGTTACTAAGAGTACTCATGACGCTAAAATCTTGGATAGAAATTCCTCAAACTCTAGAAGTTTGTTAGCTATCTAATGGAACAACATTTCTGGCATTTTATTAGATGATTTCAATCCCGTGCAGATGAGTTGAATGCAGCGTGTCGTAATGCAATACACTAAGCTCATCATTCACCGCAATGTTCTTGCTGGCGTGTATTGTTCCCGTTTCGAAAGCAAAATCTTCGGAAAAGTTCAAAAATTATTGAGTTGGTGTATCATTTTTCGTTGCCGATTCAAACGCACTAAATATCTGGAATGCTGAATTGATACACTATGATCTGAAAATCCATGTTCAGCGAAAAACGCCTGGTAGCAATAACAATGTGTGTTTCTTCTCCTAAGATTTACCATTATCAAATTTTGTTTTGCGACTGTAGATTATGATAAATGAAAGAACCGTTATCGTTAAAACGTAATTTGTTCTAAGTCAAATTTAAAGTTATGACGTAGAGTCTATTTGCCAAACACAATCAAAAGAACTTTCATCCAGTACATAATTCAAATATTCTAAGATCATTCTAGAATAATATTCGAATAATGCGAATATTTGAGCCTTGAAATTTATTTACAATCTTGTATTTTTATCAGCCTCTCTACTTTTCGTTCTAATAAGCATTCCGCGAAGCTTTATTGCCCCAAAATATCCCTGGGCCTGCGTATCATTGCTACGAGCCTCCTCATTCAACAGACCTTGCCATGATAAACATTAATACCGCTTCCGGCCTGTTATTAGAAGGGAGGCGGGCCGCATAACCTCATAAGTTACGACCCCGGCCTGTTCCTGTTAATACAAGAGGGCAAACAGTACAACCTCCCTAGTTACGGTCGCAGCCTGTTATTACAAGCGAGGTGGGTCGCATAACCATCTATGTTATGGCCTTATCTAATATTACAAGGGAGGTGGGCCGTACAATAAAACAACCTCCCAAGTTACGGATCTGGCTTGTTATAACAAGAGGGTTGAGCCGCACGACCTCCGAAAATATGGCTGCACTCGGTTCTTACGAGGGAGGTTGGCCGCACAACCTACCAAGTTGGAAACCCGGCCTGTTTTAACATGAGAAACGAGCCACACCACCTCCCAAGTTATGGCCCGACTTGTTATTACAGGGGTGATCAGGCCTCTTAACCTCCTAACATGAGAGGCGGGTCACACAGTCTCTCATGTTACGGCCCAGCTGGTATTAGCCTGTTATTACAAGGTACACGCCCCACACAACCTCTCATGGTATTGCCCGACATGTAATTTTCATTGGAGGCGGGCCTCAAAACTTCGATAGTTACGGTCCCAGCCTAATATTACAAGGGAGACGGGCCGCATATCCACTCAAGTTACAACATGGTTTGTTATTCCAAGGTAGGCGGGCAGCACAACGCCTCAAGTTAAACCCCTGCCCGTTTTTATTTTTCGTGTATGTGGGCCGAAAAGCCTCCAACGTTACCTTCCTGACGTCATTAGGACTGATGGGGCGATACAACCTCCCAAGTTACGCCTCAGGCCTATTCTTGCAAGAGAGGCTGTGACACAACCTCCCTACTTGGGATTTTGGATGCCGCGGCTGCCGGGAAACAGTGTTTCGCTAAATCTTACGAAGGAAAGTCTAACTGATTTTGAAAAAAGACAAAAGGTGTCCACTATTATTTTCCTAGACATATTAACCTTGTGTTTATTCAGTTGGATAGTTAAATTAAATGCTCATAAGTTTCGATGGCGAGGGATCAAATCTCCTCTCATTGAGCCTAGTTTCTTATTCAGTCACCGTACAGCCTCGAAATTATTAATTCGTTTGCTACGCTCTAGTTCTCCTCACCGTTAGGTACTTTACAAGTTCAAATTTGATTGATAGTCGCAGGACGGAGGCGTCACTGCGTCCGGTAACTTTATCCTACTCAACCTGCCCATCGTTAGTGATGGCTGGGCAGTTTTTTCTCCTTTATCCCTCACTTTATCCCGTCATCTGTAGTTACCATGGTTACAATGTCAACCACTTGCACACTCTACATAACGCGTATCTCCTTCTCGTACAGAGCTATCGAAGAATGGAACAAACTTCCAACAGAAGTTGTCAACAGCGAGACAATCAAAGCTCTTAAGTCACAGTTGACAAATCCTATCAGAATTTTCGAAAAATGTGCTTCCATGTGTAGCACGCTGTGGCACAATCCAGAGACAGTGTCTGGCATCAGTGCCAGCATGTAAGTGAACAATTGTGTCAGGCAGTGAAACCAGTTTGGTTAAAATAGTGCCTGGCATTGACACTAGCACTTTAAAAATGGTGCCCAGCATTGGTACCAACGCATTGCAAAACGGTGTCCTGAAACGACCCCGATTACCAGTGATTAAAGAGGCTAAAAACTGAGACAAGCTTCAATCTATAGCGTGTGTCTGGGGCTTCCTCTTCAGGTGCTGATTACTGCTGGTTCAAGTACCATCGTTAAGTATTATTCCCTACCGCAACTTTTCTCTCGCTTGATTCTTTAATCAAAATACAACACAGAAACAAGATACGAGCTATGACGTTCTACTTCACAATTAATATCCGTACTATTAAGAGACAGCCTAGTTTGGGCCAGGAGCCCTGTTGTTGTTTTCCTACACTTGTTAGCACTTGTAAACACTAGTAGGCTTCACACAGCTGATTAATGGATATTCAAGATTGATCGCTGGTCATGATTGTGATAAATCTGTGTCCTTTTAGATCATCACTTGCTTCTATTTCGATGCATTTCTCGCCTGAAGCCCTTTGGAGCTGTCTCACTTCTGACCGCAAGATGTCGTGTTTTTATTACTGGACATTTCATTGTGTTTTATAATATTCGTAATAAGATATTTCATTATTCGTCTTAGGGCATCAACGACAGCCAATTCGTTGACGCCTATAAGGCTCGACAGGCATTGTTGCCATCTTATGGTCAGCGATAAAGTGGCTTTGTTCCTACACTCAGATCAGTTGCCGCAGTAGCGACACTAGATGAGAGCAGCTTGTTGAAGGCATCGTGTCTTCCAGGGAATAGTCAGTAAATGTTCTACCAAGGATCTGTTTCACCGCTTTCAAATGTACATGATAATCTCTGAAAAATATTTCAATTGGAAAAATGCACATGATTTTATTGATAACACTTCACGTTGGAAAAAAATTTATCACATGAATCTGATAAAAGAACTTTATGGCAAAAAAATCGTCAGGATTTATTCAATTTTTTTATTTCAAATTGAATATAAAGAAATAGGCCTGTTCACGATTTCCATGCAGCACCCATGTCTCATTTCCCAACGACCGAGCACCCTAGGATGCATTGTTTTTTTCATACATCAAGTTTTTACAATATACTGTTCCTGACACAGTTGAGGAACAATAAATATATGATTTCTGAAAACGAGAATCATCTCAAATGATTTGTAAAAAAAAAGTTAACGGTCAGGGGACCGTCAAGAAAGCTCCTTCCAGGCTATTCTCACCCTTTCCCACTCGTCTCCCTGAAACCCTGTCCTCTTTCACAATGTCAAATACCACATACTCTTTAGAGCACTTCTCCTGAAATAAATGCCCACTTTAGCGCCAAGAGTTCACTGAATCCTGCAGGCCTATCCTTCGCACAGGCACCCTCGAGCACTTCTTTCTCTATCCCCGGTCCCTGGTATACAGAAAACCCATCACTATTTGACACTGCCGCCGCCCCGGTGGCTGAGCTCCTAGAAACTTGTGTTTCGTCGGCCAGTTCTGCACGGCTCCTGCTGTCCAAAGGGTTTAATTGACAGTAACGTAGGGAGAAAGTTCCTCTTGCCCTCTGGACCTGCTATTCCTTGTTTCTTAAGAGACATGGAACAGTCACACAGATAAGAACGCTTAATAGGTTTGAACTTGAAGAAGTTTTTGTTGATGTGGAAATAGTATACACTCCTCCTACCTTATTTTTCTTAGTATCACGCTATTGCCTAATGCAACGGAGTGGGCGATTCAGTGTATTTAATGAGCGTTTGAAGCGCCTTTAATAATAGTGTGCATTCCTAATCACTCGATCACGTTTATATGTCAAGCGGAGGTAAAGTCATCGGGGAGACATGGAGCTATTTTGGGCTCTCTCGTTTCTTTCGAGGAGCATCTGAAGTATCACCAGAAGACAATGAGCTGCATGGTTCGTACAGTGATGCTTCTGCATGGTTCGTACAGTGATGCTTCTGCATGGTTCGTATAGTGATGCTTCTGCATGGTTCGTACAGTGATGCTTCTGCATGGTTCGTACAGTGATGCTTCTGCATGGTTCGTACAGTGATGCTTCTGCATGGTTCGTAGAGTGATGCTTCTGCATGGCTCGTACAGTGATGCTTCAGCGTGGTTCGTACAGTGATGCTTCTGCATGGTTCGTACAGTGATGCTTCTGCATGGCTTGTACAGTGATGCTTCTGCATGGTTCGTACAGTGATGCTTCTACATGGTTCTATTCTATTGGCGAAAACATTGATCTGGTATAGTTGTATTATCAGCGTATCCTTGAATAAAGTACTTGGATATATCTAAATAACAGATTATTTTAAAGGAAACAAGAACTCTATCAAAATATAACGTGTTTATTTCTCGCTGAACGCTGACTCATCACGAATTGGCCGTTGAGGGTAGCCAGCCTTGCTCTCTACCTCGCGGGTTCTATACCATCGTCACCGCAACACAATCATCCGCCCAGCCCCTTTCCACCTGACCAGTCATTAAAATATCTACAAGCACTATAAAAATAAGCTCTATTGAAGTGCTGCGTCACATATGAAACCAATATCAAATAGACTGAAACTCTTGGCCAACCAGAACAAAGAGAACAAACGTTGTAAGCCAAAATCAGTGAACATGAGAACTTCATTAAAAAACATCGCAAACAGAGTCAATCAAATCTTCGGGACGCTAGCCCAATTTCGATAAAATAAAATAAAATAACTATTAGAAATAAAATTAACTCCTCAGGCTACTGCTCAATGTTAGTGCCATGGCGTTTAAAACGTTACTTGTTTTACAGTGGAGGCTTTCCTGATCAAAATCTAAGCGCAACGATCCAAGGCAGCAGAAATTGGTGCGTCTTGATGCGCGATCCAACCAAGCACCTCATGAGCGCGTACAAAACGCCCCCAGCACTGCCTTTGGCCACGGCACGGCCATGTGTCACACCTCCCGGGCCCTCTCCCTGATCTGCCCTACATCCAGATGCCGGCGCAGTCTGGCATTCACGCCGTAACAGATCTGAATCAAACGGACTTTCTTCCAGAGCCTCAAGCCCATGCCCAATAAGTCATATTGATTGCATATATTCATTTGGCGAACTTGCAGTGCGTTGTCCACCACTTGAATTGGTTGGGTACAACAAACACTCCTCTCCTCGTCAAATGCTATCCTCGTCAAATGCTATCCTCGTCAAATGCTATCCTCGTCAAATGCTACCCTCGTCAAATGCTATCCTCGTCGAATCCTATCCGCGTCAAATGCTATCCTCGTCAAATGCTATCCTCGTCAAATGCTATCCTCGTCAAATGCTATCCTCGTCAAATGCTATCCTCGTCAAATGCTAACCTCGTCAAATGCTATCCTCGTCAAATGCTATCCTCGTCAAACGCTATCCGCGTCAAATGCCATCCTCGTCAAATGCTATCCTCGTCAAATGCTATCCTCGTCCAATGCTATCCTCGTCAAATGCTATCCTCGTCAAATGCTATCCTCGTCAAATGCTATCCTCGTCAAATGCAATCCTCGTCAAATGCTATCCTCGTCAAATGCTATCCTCGTCAAATGCTATCCTCGTCCAATGCTATCCTCGTCAAATGCTATCCTCGTCAAATGCTATCCTCCTCAAATCCTATCCTCGTCAAATGCTATCCTCGTCAAATGCTATCCTCGTCAAACGGTATCCTCGTCAAATGCTATCCTCGTCAAATGCTATCCTCGTCAAATGCTATCCTCGCCAAATGCTATCCTCGTCAAATGCTATCCTCGTCAAATGCTATCCTCGTCAAATGCTATCCTCGTCAATTGCTATCCTCGTCAAATGCTATCCTCGTCAAATGCTATCCTCGTCAAATGCTATCCTCGTCAAATGCTATCCTCGTCAAATGCTATCCTCGTCAAATGCTATCCACGTCAAATGCTATCCTCGTCAAATGCTATCCTCGTCAAATGCTATCCTCGTCAAATGCTATCCTCGTCAAATGCTATCCTCGTCAAATGCTATCCTCGTCAAATGCTATCCTCGTCAAATTCTATCCTCGTCAAATGCTATCCTCGTCAAATTCTATCCTCGTCAAATGCTATCCTCGTCAAATGCTATCCTCGTCAAATGCTATCCTCGTCAAATGCTATCCTCGTCAAATGCTATCCTCGTCAAAT
>SDVV010002408.1:0-23113 GCA_016164225.1 Gammarus roeselii | reverse complement strand
TCTTGGTATTTGATGTTCTGGAGGGGATGCTGGTCCCTCCCAAATGGAGTTTCTTCCGACTCCCCATCGGTCCCCTGGTTTGCGCCAGGGGCCTAGGGGGCTCACTCTTGCTGACCTATTAGCTGGCTATAGGGAGTTTACTTTTAACGTTACACGACCTCAAATGTTTAGTCAAAGCAAACGTGCGGTTTAAGGTCCCAGCACAAACTAGGGACCAATCTGTGCTATAGCGGGGGTTCTCAGTTATTATGTGGCACGGGAGCGTTAGGACACAAATTCCAGCAATGGTGTTATTGTTAATATCTGTATTGATGTTAAGGGTTGGGAGGCAGTTAATGCATTGCCATCCGTGTGGTATGTTTTTATTGTTGTGAACTTTCTCTCACTTACAAATGGTCATTTTTCTGTTCCTAACTTTACTCACACCCACATCAATCAAGAGAACACCTCCTTCCAATCGGTAACGCTACTAGCCAAACTATCACTCGATATCAACACCATACCCACTCGTGCCCAACCTTCCTTCACGCCCGACTTTCCTCCTCTCACGCCCCTACCTTTCAACTTCCGTCTCCCTCAACAACAACATTTCGAAATTCTTCACTAACATCCCGCCAATTTCTCTCCTCTTTGCTTCATTTATTTATTATTTGCTTTCATGTTCCACCGGAGTCGCAACGCGAAGTTAATGCAGACTACCCCGTCTCTTTGCTTCATTCGTACTACAACCTCTTAATCTGCAACACCAACAATAGAGTTCGGAGAGGAGTGAGCCTTTCCTCACCCAGCTCGTATTGCAGTCTTTGAGAAAATAATTCAGAGGAAGAGATCCCTAGCCTCCTCCTCTCTCCAACCCTAATAGTCGTCTCTTACGTCACGCAAGGGATTACGGTCGCAGGTTCAAGGTTTAGGCGGTCCATCTCCACCGGAGCTCAGAGGCGAGAGCCCATAGGAGCTTCTTCGTAGGGCGCCGGTAGCAGTATTCTGGCACCCCGCTATCGGGACCACGGCTTTGATGGACTTCCGGAGAAGTTACCGGTGTTCTGAAATGCACTTTTTGGAAAAAGCGTCCGAAACCCATAGGAATATTTGAAACATTATTTTGAAGAAAAATCTACGACACTGGGAAATTGTTTCCCCGCTTGGGCTGGGAGACATAACTTGAAAGTCAAGGCTCCGTGAACGAGCACTATTTTAGCATACCGCTTGTACGCTGGAGATGAATGATTTGTAATTAACATGAACAAATGAACGCACACACGAAAGATAATAGTTACGGAATTTGCCGGCGACGGGACTTGATCGATGAGGCTACGCCATGGATAACAACAGACGAGAAAAATCTCAATTACATCGTGATAGATGGCACGTCAACCCCTATTGGACCAGCTGCCATCTCTTTAGTCTGGTCTACTGCCCAAATCTTACAATTTTCTCAACCGTGGGTGAAAGTACCTTCAGGTGACTCCGGGTCCTAAGGGGTCGTCACTTAGTCCCCTCTATAGTGCGGCTCACTCGGCAAAAGAGTTCTACAAGCCGCACATACCCCGTAAGGTTTTGATTTAGATTTGAGCCTCATTTCCACCGGAGCCTCAACGTGATTTGATTTGAGCCTCATTTCCACCGGAGCCTCAAAGTGTCATAATAGGCTCCCCTGTAGATCGCAACCGTCGTTGATTCAGGTAAGTTCGCACGACCTCGCGTTCGAAAATATTAGTCATGTCAAGATGAAGTCTGTAAATTTTTCAATTGTGGCATATTCGCGTACTAGCGCGTACGATAGAGTAACGAGTTGAAGCGTATCTTCGTAAAATGTGTAGTTATTTCTGTGCGTAATGGGGTGGAGAGACCACCTCATTTGCCCAGGTGTTTGGGGCTTAGACAGCTTTGCATAGTCCGGTGTGTTTTCCGAAAGCGATAAGCTTTTTACGGCAGGTTGGGTCCGTGAGTAAGCTTTGTAGGTTGCACGGGGGATTTAAGAACGCTCGTCGGGCTGCCGCGCGTGCGTTGCAATTCATCAGCAAGTGTTTCAAGCTGATAGCCACTTGGTGGCAACAGGGGCAAGGTGGCGCGTTTGGTCCTGTGTCGACATCCATCAGGTGGTTGTGAGTGATCCACGTGGTATTTTCTGTTGGTGAACTTTGTTTCCCATTCTCCGACTGAGGGTTTGACTGAAAGTATTTTTTGTTCACTCTGTTGCCACATTTCATCCCATCAGGATGTTGTTTGGGAGTTGATGATAAATACCAGTCCCGGTAATGTATTGCGAATAATTGATCTTGGTGAGTAGATGCCAGTTTAGCAAGCGAGTGCGCAAGTTCGTTTCCTCTTATTCCCGCGTGCCCGGGGATCCAGCAGAATTCCACTGCCTGACCCGTCTCGGTCATCACAAAGAGATAGTGCTGCATTTTACGTAGAACGGGATATTCGTTGTGCAGTGTTTCAAGCTGGGTGAGGACACTCAGACTGTCTGAGAATACGACGTATTTGGGGAAGCGATGTGTTTTCGCAATAGAGAAAGCTAGTTCGAGTGCGTGAAGCTCCGCTGAGAACACGGAGGCCTCTTGTGGGAGGGTGGCCGAGAGTGGAGGGTCCCCGCACACAGCGGCGGCTCCCACTCCGTCCGCGATTTTGGAGAAGTCAGTGAATATGTGGCGGTGCTTTACATATTCTTCCTCAAGTAGTCTTAGGAATTCCTGCCTGTACGCGTTGGTTGGAGTAGTTGCTTTAGGGTAGATTTGCAGGTCTAGGTTAACCGGAGGTGGGTTGATCATCCATGTTGGTGTGTTAATTTGAAGGATTCGGTAGGAAATTGAAGGCCTAATAGCTTTACGATTGATGTTAAGCGAGGTCAGCAGGTTGTCTACAAGTAGGGAAAACGGGAAAGGCGCTTATCGGGTATGTTAGTGATGTGGCTGATTGCTGGGTTGTTGATAAGACTTCTAGTCTTAAAATAGTGTTGTAGTGAAAGTTTGTCTCGCCGGAGCGAAAGTGGAAGTTCATTAGCGAGCACGTTAAGGGATTCGATTGGAGTGGAGCGGAACGCGCCGGTTGTGATACGTAAAGCATTGTTTGCGATGGTCGAGAGTAGTTCTGGCTGCAGATCCGTAGACAACGGCTCCGTAGTATATGCGCGATCGTATTATTGATCTGAACAACGTCATTCCGGTGTCCATGTCGGTACCGTACTTCAGGGATGTTACCGATTGGATAAGTCCCGTCGACCTTTTGCATAGAGTCGCCAGGGCTGCAATGTGGGGTCGCCACGTGAGTTTAGGGTCCCACACAAGACCCAGGAATTTGATCGTTTCTTCGTATACTAGTGGGGTGTTGTGCAGCGTTAGGGCTGGTTTCAGGTGTAAACCGGGCACAAGGGTAAAATGCATGTTTTTAGTTTTAGAGGGCAAGAATCGGAATCCGTTTAGGGAAGCCCAGTTCCCGACTAGGTTTAGGCCCTTCTGGAGTTCATGTTGAATTGTTATGAAGCTGGGGTGTCAGTAGCTTATTTGTAGGTCGTCCATGTATAGCGATGAGAGCAGTCTTCCGTCTCTGGGAAGAATGTCTGCTAACTGATCGATTTTGAGGATAAAAAGAGTGACACTGAGGACTCTTCCCTGGGGAACGCCCATTTCTTGCGGATATGACGGAGACTTGAGTGTCGCCAACCTTGACTCTGAAGGTGCGATTTTGTAGAAATTGGTGGATGAAAAGTGGTAGCTGACCTCTCATACCTTGACGGAGGAGATCCTTCATGATCCCGTATTTCCACGTAGTGTCGTATGCTTTTTCAACGTCGAAAAATATGGAAACAACATGTTCTATTTGGACGAAGGCATGTCTAATGTCTGATTCTAACCGTACGAGGTGGTCCGTTGTGGAGTGGCGCTTACGGCCACCGCGCTGGATGTTGATAAGGTCTGCATGCATTTCAAAATAGTCGACTAGGCGTGAGCTTATCATTCTTTCCAAAGTCTTACATAGGACGGTAGTTAGGGCAATGGGACGATAGTTATGTGGGTCGCTGTGACATTTTCCGGGTTTGGGTATCGGGATAATTACAGATTCCCGCCATTGGTTGGGAAAGAATGAATTTGAATACAGCGTATTGAACACATTTAGTAGGTGCTGGAGAGCGTTGTCAGGAAGGTGTTTGATCATGTTGATGTGCACTCGGTCCGGCCCGGGTGAGGTTTCACGAGTGTGGTCAATTGCATATTGTGGTTCATCGATGGAGAAAGGTTTGTTGTAGAATTCTTCTTTTGTGGAAGTGAAGTCGATACGCTCACTTTCTCTCATGATCTTTTCTTGTTGGAAAGTAGCCTTATAATTTGTTGATTGTGATATTTGGCTGAAAGTCAGAGCTAGTATGTCCGTGATGTCCGCGTATGAAGAATAGACAGTGTCTCTGTCCGACAGTATGTGGATAGGTCGCTCGGGACGACCTTGGATAAGTCTGATTTTTCCCCACATTTGGAAAAAGGGGCGTTTCGATTGATTGTATCAACTAGTTGGGTCCAGCTTTCTCGTTTCTTCTCCAAGCTAAGTTGCGGAACACGGCAGTTTCCCTTTTCCAGGCCTATAGAGTCCTGGGGGAACGTGCGCGGTGGAAGGCCTCGCACATCCTGTCACGCCGATCCCTTGCTTCTTGTACCTCCGGGCACCACCAAGGTTTTGGGAAAAAGGGTGAGAGTACATATTGGGGAATGCATGCAGTAGCTGTACTTTGGAATTTTTCGTATAGATGTATGATAAGGTCGTGCTCTGAAATGTCTTCAGGAAGGCCCTCCACATCGTCCCGTGCGACATGTGTCGAGTATTCCTCCCAGCTGGCTTTCCGGTAGTTGAATCGATGTTCTTTTGCGTTAGGATTGTTTGGTCGATTAGTAAGGAGCGATATGATCACTGGGTTGTGATCACTGTCATGTGTTGAAGGCAGGACTCCCCAAACGAGTTGGGGAGCTAAAGTAGGGGAACTGATTGATAAATCGATGGCGGTTTCACATCCAAGGGTGATCCGTGTGGGTTGTCCGTCGTTGAGAAGGACCAGGTTGTGATTGTCATTGGTGTTGGCCATTATCACTCCTCTGTGGTATGTTCTCACGCATCCCCACACTTCGTGGTAGCTGTTGAAGTCTCTAAGGAGAAGTACGGGATGATGCAGTTGGTTAAGCAGATCGGTCATTAGTGCCTCCGTGAGGTTGTGGTTTCGTGACGAGTAGATAGATACCACTGTAATAGGTCTAGAGATACAGATCTTCACTGCGACAGCTTGGAGTTCTGTTCTCAGAGAGGGAGGTGATGAGGTATGCTTTGATGAATCATAAGTGCCACTCCACCGTGTGCAGTCACGTTATTGTGACCTTCGCGACGAAGGATTGTGAAGGTGGCGGTGTCACGGAGTTTGATCTGGAGGCCTACCACCAAAGGTTTTGGGGTGAACAGATACAGATACAAGGCCGCATCCCCCAGAAAGGGGGGTGGCCGACGGCAAGGCGCACCTCACACCCTCACACGCTCACATTCACACAACTTAGCCCTTTTGTGCTAAAGGGTCCGGCCGGTAGCCCCTCAACTTACACTCTGGGTCCCGAATGTACCGAGGGTGAAGATCAGGGATAATAATTCATCTTTCTTGCTTCTAAGTTTCTGACATTTTTCCTGAAGTATTGCACTGGTGTTCATTTCGGATATGTTTAACGCTCAGATCTTGATGGTCTGGGGCGATCGTGTAATTTGTAGAATCTTTCATGGTGTTCGTGTCTATGAGGCACAGGTGTCTTAGATCGAGAGCGTTCGCAAGAGCGTCCGCTTTCTGTAGAACATGCTCTCCTAGACTCACTGCGTTCTCGGCTGTGAGTGCTCTTGTAGGAGGAGGAGGAGGAGGAGGAGGAGGAGGAGGAGGAGGAGGAGGACGAGAGAGTACGATCTTCGAGTTAGCTTCTTGTTTCTCATCTATGGAGGATCTTTTGAACATTACGATAGGCTGAGTAGTAGTAGTTGGGATATTGTAGTTGAGTGCGGTGCATGGTCGATCAGTGGTTTCGGGTATCAGTTATTCGTTGAAGATTTTCAACGCGTCCTCGCGCAGGCGATGGTCGTTCTCACTTGTGAGATGTTCTGGTGTCGGGCATGTTAGCTGAGAGTTGAATAACTAACTTTGGTTTTCGCTGGGTGCGGTCGCAGTTAAGACGGTCAGAAATCGTTCAACGCTCTGATCAAGGCGAGCTGTGGTTCGTAGGCTGCTGCTAATCTTTTTGCTTCGTGGCGGCGAGAGGGCGTCGCGTACTCCGCGGTCATCGTCGGAGGAAACTTCGTCTCATCGCCTTTTGGTTTTCGTGTTATTGGACCTCTCCTTGTGGTTGACTGAGGCAGCATCCATCGCTGTGTTCTTCTGGGCACTGTTGGATTCATTGCTTGAGACGCCCGCCTCTATTACGACCCTTGGTGCGATTTTCGCTGTAATTACACATTCCTCGTATTGGACGAGTCCGGTGATGAACTCGTCGGCTTCATCACTCGGGAGACCCTCGATCTAAATCAGGCCTGAGTTCATGAAAAAAGTTTGGTGTGATATGATTTTGCAAGGTTTTTCGCATATTCTGTTTCTGGGGAGTATAGTGTCACTTTGAAGTTTTTTGTCTACTTTAATGGTGAAGCTATCGTCACCGCTGGCGGTGATGATGAGAATTGGACGGCCAATCATGGAGCCCAGTTCTTCTCGTTGTGTATATGGGCCAAAATCCGGTCTGTCATAGGCATCAAATGTCGTTTTCACGTGCTCGGGAAATTTAGAGCCGTTGTTGAATAGGTTGTGGTCGGCAAGTCGAGTGTATTGTCTCCTCCTGGCATTTCTCGGTGTTCGGGCGTGATGAGTTACGGTTAGGGGGAGAGTGATGTTATCAGTGAGGTTAGAGGCGGAAGCACATGCGCAGGTCATGGTTTCCTTGGCATCTATCCTGTTGATCAACTCTTGTAGTTGGGTGTTCATAGTTGCGAGACCGTTTTCGGGTCTTATGAAACGTTCATCGATTTCATTGGAAGGCGCTGAGTAGTTCTCAGTCCCCAGCTCGTGGAGGCCCACCATTTTGTTTCTAAAGTTCGAACATATTCGTTGCTATCCTCGAAAAGCGCTCATCGTTGGCTACGTCTACAGCTCGGTCCAGGTCTCCTGTCGAGGAGAAGGTTCTATGGAGCTCAGCGTTTCATTATTTTGATGAGTTAGCGTAAGACGCTCTAGAGGGGCCGCCAGCTCCTCTGCGATAGGACTTGGTCCTGCCCATCATTTGATCCCTGGTTTCTACCCGTGGATCTGGGTGACTGATGGTGGAACCTTTTCTTCATTCAAATTTGTATTGTATACAAAAAAATTTATACACTTCCTTAAAATTATGATGTACGTAAATATTCACTCAAGACTAAACTTTAGGCTAGATTTTTTTTTAACGATTTTTATTTTTTAAAAGCTGTATTTGTATTTTTTGGTTTTGTATTCTATTTCAATTGGTTACGATTTTAATTGCAAAACATGTTATTGGGGTGCTCCAAGGGGCGGAACCGATTTCGCTCTAAAGAGATGTTTGATCTCTCAAAGATGAAAACTTCAACCTTAGAGCGGTGACCGGCTCTTATTTTGATACAGCAAAAACAAAACAAGCTTCTATACCTTGGAAACTTGGAAAACTTTGGAGCTTAGACGCAAAGAACCGTGTGCGATGTCAATTTCTGGGTTTATTGTCCGTCATTGGTTACGATACTGCCTCTGCGCAAAGCTCACAGTTGGTGACATAATGGGTCAGTTATCTTGGCTCAGGTCCCCCACGCGCATCAGAATGATGCCTGCGACTATGGCGGTTGTAATGTCAGTTATGTAGTATACTAGCACTTGAGGTGGTCAGGAAACACATACTGAGTCCATCCGTACGGAAGATACCTGTGATTTTTGTGCAAGTAGCTCTTCAATCCGTAGCAATAAAATAGTAATCACATCAGTTAAACACGTCATTTCTAATCAATAAGAGCGAATGGAAAATATTCATCAAAATAACGAAATGACTGCAGATAAAAGAATATTTACTATAGTTACCTCTGATATCACACAACAATATTGACAGTCCGCTGAATGAAAGAAGAACCAATCATTCGTCATCTGTTATCCGACATTGGAAAAACCACAGAATGGCAGTGAACTACAGAAACTGAGGGTTATTAGAGTCTTATTTCCTTCTGCATTCTCATAACCCCTCATCACGCTGAACATCAATGCCCAGATGTGAGGGGCTGCACCAGCACTTTTGACCGAATCTGTTGACGGCACTTTCCATTTGAAGATAAGGTACACTGAAAAACCAACACTTCAGTTTGGTTGTAATATAATGCTCTGATTTGAAGCACTCAAGGACAAGAGTCTGGGGATAGTTTACACCAGCTCTGTGCCAAGGTCAACGAAATCCAGGCTCTTCGCGTTGGTGACGTTCTTTCTCGAGTTCAACTTGAGCGCCTTCATGGTCTTCGTGAAGTGTGGAGGAGGCGGGCAGCTGATCTTAACGTTCTTTCCATCAATGAGCTGAAACAAATACCAGGGTGAGGTGTGTGTTAATGATTGAAGATTGCGTGGATACTGTTTATCATTACTAGGCCAAACAACGCTAATGTTTGACCGTATCTCATTTCTACCTTTGCGATCTGCACCAAAAAATTAGAATCCAAGTTTCAACGCAAATGAAGACACGTGATTAATTAACTGTTTTGCACTCACTCAGATGCAAGGCCGAATACTCCAAATGAGGGGGAGACCGATGGCAAGACGCGCTCGATAATCTCCTACGCACTCACACACAAACATACCAAAACCGAGCTCTTTAGCGCTGAAGGCGTGGTCAAGGCCCCGAAACACATACTTTGGGTCTGGAATGAGGTCCGTGATCAGAGTCAGTAGCAGAGCCTCGCAGCCTTCACTGGTTCATACCCATTGCGTCACAATTGACTAACCCTCTCCAACCTCTGTCAATCCCGCAACTCAACGAGACGTTGAGGACGCGCCGCACCTGTGCTCCGCCGCAATTTATCCGCGTATAACCTCACTCCACTCTCATCGATACGTTACCTCCACACCGATGTCTCTCATCCCTAAAGCCTGCTTCACGCTACCCATCCACCCACACTTCGATTTTCCCCTAGGCCTACGCCCAGCCATCAATCATCCGCTCCATGTTCGAAACACCTTAGAACACGTGAAGCTTCACTGTCCCCCAACTTACTCACCGTCCTCGTCCGAACTCTAACAACGTCCTTACAGACACTAGTAATTACGTTGGGCCACGCCCCAAGCCTCCTCCTCCTTCCCCACACAACCCTCTCTCCGCCACCACACCCATTCTCAGCTCTCGCCCCCCCCCATCTCTGCCTCGCAGAGCACGGTTGGGACTACCATTCTCACACAACCCCCTCGCCGCCACCACGCTCACCACACACCTCAGTGCACCCAACACCCCTCCATCACTCCAGCCCTCTTCTCAATTTTCACACGTCCAGCTCTCTCCACAGAGCCTCCTAGCACCCAAAACACTGAAATTCCTTCTACACCTCGTCATTTCGGCGGCAAGTGACTCCGCTTGCCTCGTCATTTTACGAACATCTCGCCACATGACTTTCACCCAAACTGACTCGCAGCTTCCTCCCGTAACACACTTTTTCAAACTGCATCACCGGTCGAAACTTCTTCAAATCCCCTACCAGCGACAGCATCCGTGAACAGCATTTGACATAACTGTCAATTTCCACCCACTTCATCCCAACAACTCTACCCCATCTCAGTTCTACCCCATTGGGAACCAAGCACCCACACCGTTCCCAATTCTGACACATGCTTCGCTGACAACCCAGAAACACCGTCAGCTGCTAGTAAACTTTCTCCCACTTCACAAAAACACATACCTCCACAACACCCTCTCGCCGACCCACCCCTTTTAGATCCACGAAGCCCCAGAACGAACAACCTCCCTTCACAAGGCACTTCTCACAGATCCGGCTCACTGCAACAATCTGATCCGCGCCCCCTCCAACACTCGAAAGCCAAACCGGTCCTTGTCAATCGCTGCACCTGCAACGTCAATAATCCTCCGAATCGGCATCCTCCCGCAGAACTTTCCTACAAAACATACTGGCACCTCTCGAGTTGCGGCATTCAGTTTTCATATATTTTGCCCTTATACAGCGTTACAATGTAGGCATTACGCCACACAATCGGCACCACGCCCAATACAAGACACCAATTAAGAACCCTTGTTAATCATTCAATTACCGTTGCAAGAAAAAAATTTGCACTTAGTAGTTGCAACAGCGTTCAAATAAGAACTTTTCATCACCTCAACCACCTCCAGAATCTCTTCCTTAGTAACAACCGCAAAAATTCTTGTTCCCGAAATCGGCATCTGAGCACCACATCGCAAAGCAACTATGTCAGTGGACTTGGTTCAGAAAGTTCATTGAGAGAGGAGCCCCTCTTCATTTTGTGTACTTGCTAGCATTTTGGTACAGGGAATAGGAATTCCTGGTGCGGTGGGGTAATTCGAAATCGGCCACTTATCATTGTAAAACGTAATCAGGCAGAGGGGTCAGATATCGCCACTATTGTATAACGTGTACACTGATGAGTTGAATTACCTTCTAAGTAGAGAAAACCAAGGGAGTCATGTCGCCAATTGCTGAGTTAACAATCTTAGTTATGCAGATGATATGGTGTTGTTGGCACAGACTCTCTCAGCATTGCAAAAGATTCTTGATGTCTGGAGTCATTTTGCTGTACCTCATGATATTGTACATAACACTGCAAAAACTGTATGTATGCCAGTTAGTCCGAAAGGTCTTAATTACTACCCATCAAACAGACACTAAGCCGAATCCTCCACAAGGGGAGTGGCCGATGGCAATACGCACCTCACACCCACATACGCTCACACTCACACAGCTTAGCTCCTTAGTGCTAAATGGTCCGGTCGGTAACCCCGCAACCATCTCAGAACACGAGAATCCACTCTGTCCTCCAACTTCTTCACCATCCCCGTTCTGATTCGAACCACGTCGTTGGTGATCCGGTCTCTCAGTGTAACTCCAGCCATGCTCCTCAAACATTTCATCTCGAAAACATTCAACCTTCTTTCTCCTCTGCTCTTAACCTCCCCCCCCCCGTCTCAGCTCCGCAGAGCACAGTTGGGACAACAACATCCTCATACAACCCTCTCTTCGCTTCCATCCCCAACGTCCTACAGCTCATTACACTCTTCAGTGCACACAACACTTTACAAGCCTCCTTTACTCGTGCCTTCACTTCAGTTTCCACTAGTTCCGTCACCTCCAAATGTGAGTTCAGTTACTTAAAACACTGGACTTCATCCAACAGCTGTCCATTTAGGCGGACACTAATTTTGCTCGCATCCACAGTCCACGAGCACCTCATTACGTTACTTTTACCCACGTTCAATCGGAGCTTCCTGCTCTCACACACTCTACCAAACTCGGACCCTAGCCTACATAGCTTTTCCTCTGAATCCGCCACCAGCGCCGTATCATCCGCAAATAGCAAATGTCTCGGCTGCCAACTCCGCCCATTTGCTTCCAACAACTTCAAGCCACGACCCAGCACACTCGCGTTCACCTCCCTGACCACTCAATCTATAGAGATATTGAACAGCCATAGAGATATTGAACAGCCATGTAGACCAGAACACTTTTTTCCTTTTGCAAGGTACTTCTCACAGACCTGTCTCACTGCAAAAATCTGATTGGCACACCCTCTACCACTCCTAAAGCCACACTGCTCCTCCCCAATTGTGCAGTCCGTAGAGTTTCTAATCCTTTTGATCAGCACTCTCCCGTACAACTTTTCAACCACACATGACAAACTGATACCTCTCGAGTAGCAGCATTCATTTTTATCTCCTTTGCCCTTATATAGTGGAACCATGCAGGCACTGCGCCACTCGGTACCACGCCTGCCACAAAACACAAGCTAAGTAGCCTCATCAACCATTCGAAAATCGTTATTCCACCATTCTTCAGGCACTCTGTCGCAACGCCATCCAGACCAGGGGCTTTCCCTGCTCTTGCATCTCTTCCCTGGTAATGTCCGCCACAAGTCTTTCTCCCAAAACTGGCATCCAAGCACAACCACCCACAGCAACGTCAGCCTCTCAGTCATCCTCGACATTCAACAACTCATCAAAATACTCGGCGTACCTCTTCCGTACATCACCACTTTAAAACAATAACTGGCCGTTTTCATCTTTCACCACCGCCTCCTTTCCGGTCTCTCCCTTTCTCACCCTCTTCACCTCTTTCCAGAACATCTTCATGTTTTCCTCGAAATTCTGGCACAACCGTCTGCCCCACCCGGCATCAGCGTCCCTTTTAGCTCTTCTCACCACACGCTCCATTCGTTACCCATTTATTTTTATCTTTCATAGGCCACCACCGACTTTACCTGCAACCACTCCTTAAACGCTGCTCTTTTCCGTGTCATCGCGTTTGACCTCCTCGTTCCACCACTCGCAACCCTTCCTTCTGCACCCGCCCACACGGCGCACATCATACACATTCTTCGAACATCTCAGCAACGCATCTCTCAACTTCTCTCATTCTTCCTCCACATCTCTCAGGTCCTGTCCTCTCACGTTGTCATATTCCTCCCTCAAAGCCTGCTGGAACCTCAGCTCTGCTTCTCACATTCAATTCATTCACTTTCACTACCTCTCTTCCTCCTCCCACTCTTATGTTGCCCTTCCACCTCTGCTCCACTCTTAATCTTCCTTTCACCAGCCGATGGCCAGACACTCCTCCACTCTCCCCTCTCAACAACCGCGCATCGAACAGCAGCCTCCTTACCATTTTCCTAGAAATCAGCACAAAATTCATCAGCGCTCTCTCCACCACTGCACCATGGGCCATCCTTGCCCATGTGTACTTGGGAATATCTCGCTTCTTGAACAAACTGTTCCCGACCACCAACTCCTGCTCTATTCACAGAAATATCAGGTTTTCTCGACCGCCATTCCTACCGGGAACACCATACCTTCCAATCACATTCTCCACCACAACATCTCCAACTCTCGCATTAAGGTCACCCGGTACAACCACATTGAATTGACCTCCAAAACTCTCAATGCACTCACTCAGGTCAGCCCAAAATTGCTCCCTCTCCTCTTCACTCCTCTCGCTACCCGGACTGTATGCACTCACAAATACCCATCTTTCTACGCTTAACTTGACTTTCACCAACCTCAATCTTGCGGCCCCATCTTTCCATTCGGTAACGCTACTAGCCAACCAATCACTTAATATCAACACCACACCTACTCGTGCCCAGCCTTCCTCTACTCCAGACTTTCTTACACTTACTACACCAAACTCACATTCGCCCTTACCTTTCAACTTCGTCTCGCTCTGCGCCAACACATCAAACTCCCTCCTCACAAACATCTCGCCAATCTCCCTCCTCTTTACTTCATTCGCACTACAGCCACACACATTCAGCGACCCCAACAATAGGGTTCGGAGAGGCGCGGGCCTGTACTCCCCCCGCTCGTTTTGCAGTCTTTGAGGAAAAGTTTTACAGAGAACGAGATTTCTAGCCCCTTCGCTTCCCCCCTTTTAGTTGCCTTCTAGGACACGCAGGGGTTACGGTAGCACGATTCTACTACCGGCTACGGGGCGCCCTTTTAGTCGCCTTCTGCGACACGCAGTGGTTACGGTAGCAAGATTCTACGCCGGTAGCAAGATTCTACCTATCGACTAGGATAAAACTAGGCGGTATTGCACTGGATTATGTAGAGGAATTTCAATACCTAGGGAACATCATCACAACATATTGCACTGATGACTAGGATGTTGCAAAGTAAACAAGGCGGCAAATTGCAGTTTGGTAACATGCTGATACGAAAATTCTCGTTTGCACTAAGCGTGTGGAAATTGACGGCGAGTTATTATGACTCTTTGAGACAGCTGATCCAGGTCCCTCGCTCGACGTCAGCAAGCAGGGTTTTTGCTGAAAACCAGTCACATCACATCAAGGTACTGTTCCGTAAAGCGTCACACAGCCTTACGACCAGAGCTATGAGCTCTTCAAATGAAATCCTCGTTGCAATCTGCTCTTGTGATGCGCTCGCTGCCTTGTCATTGTTGAGGCGATGGAGAAAATTACTGTACACATTAGTAGAATAAAGCTGTATGCCCTATCTTATTCTTAATTGTGCGCGGTAATTTTAGGCCGCCGTGGCCAAGTGGATAGAGTATCGGTCTGTAGGGCCAACCTCATCCCAGTCAGACAGCTCAGATATTCTAACTGTTGAAACGGTTCGTCTACATTCTATAGCTCAGCAATGTACCAGGAGGCAGGAGGGAGGAGACGTTACTGTGTAATGTGCAAAAATTCACTGAGAAAATCCTCCCGGAGGCTCGTCAGCAACAAAACTAAAACGCATTTCAAGTTACAATTCCGTACCTATTCTTGTTTGGCAGTAATTCAGCAATAATCTGAACTATTACCACGTTTGACCAACACAGACCTGAGGCAGAAAGATGCTGGAGGCGTGTAGCATCATCGGCAAGTCGCGCACTCTCGACTGACGCATGCCCAATTTGTCCAGAACGTCTGAATTGAGCCGCTGTAACGAAAAAAATAATGAGATTTAAATGCACAAATGAGCTTCGAGAACATTGAAATTTTGAGTTGGCCAGCCGTCATCACGAAACCGGTATCATGCATTTGTTTCCGTCTTTCTTACCTGGTACATAAGACACTGTGATCACGATGCTTATGTTCACAAGTGAACTGTGTTTTGGTCTGAGAACATGTGGGGGGAGCTATTTATCATGTAACTATCGAATGAGAAAGATGGATAAATAGCAGAATAAAATCATCTAAAAAAAAAGTCAAGTATTTCAATAGCACGTGAGAAAAAAATACTGTTCTGTGTATCAATGGTATCGCCTTTCTTTTTCAGTATCGGTACTGCAAAACTATAGATATAAAAATGATTCGGCTGTATAATGATTTGCAGACGACCTACCGGCTGGGAATCACACTAGTGTATGAAAGCCAGAGTTAGTATGAGAAGAATCCTGCAAGTTTGAAGATACTACTTAAATTGCGGCACATTATCATAAGGATAAAATGTCATGCAGCTGAGTTCATAAACTCAAAAGAACTAGCAACAACTATTCACTTGCTAAAAAACTTGTTGAATTCTTTCAGTAACGCAAATGTTTCTTCTAAATAATGAGTGAAGATGACCGTGGCTCTGTGTGTAGAAAACATTGGAGCTAACCACACTTTAAACCCAATTAGTCTCATATGGTTTTCAACCCGCTTCAGCTATACTATAACTTCTGTTATCTCGATTCTCTCGATAAGAAGCTATTTCTCTGTAATATAGTAGGAGTCATAGTGTTAGCATGGGTTTCTGCTTTTATTCAGATGAATCTTGATGAGGAAACATGACAGGGACGATCTAAGAGAATCTTAACAACATTCGTCGGAAGTAGATTTTGACCGTTTTCAACATTTCTTTGTCTAAATATTTTTTGAAAATAAAAAATAAATAAATGTGTTTTCTGCCAATTTTCTAGATTTTTTAAGTGTCCGACTTTATAGCCGAAATCGAAGTTTCTATGTCTTGCGACTATATCGCCGATATTTGGGGTCCTATATCTTGCGACTTCATCGACGATCAGAACACTCTTACGCCCTATATAAGTGAGATTTGCCATACCCCGGCATTCATGAGGGCTGTGAAAAACGGCTTCCTGTCAGAAAAACTGAGTGGACTGCCAGCTTGGGGCTTGAGGGAAGCAGGGAGTACAGGTTTTCAGGGCTGTGATGCAAAGGAAAACCTTGTGGTAACAGTTATTCTTTGAGATAGCAGAGGGAGGAGGAGGCCTCCTATGACTCTCACTACATTACTGAGAAAAAGCTTTTCATTGAGAGAATCGAGATAACAAAAGTTAAATTCTCTTCCGTTCGTAAAGTCCATAGTGTTAGCATAGAAAATACCATCATGTAGCGCAAGCTGGCTTATGCCAGAAGAGAACAGAAATCGGATGGATCGGCTGATCTTAAACCGAGTGGTTTCAACGAAGCGCTTGCCATGTAAGGAATGGTAACACATTTGGATAAATGGAGGGATGAATGTAATTATAGGCAAATACAAGTATAGCAGGGAGGGGGCTAAGTGAGGGTGTTGTTGTCCCAACTGTGCTCTACGGAGCTGAGACTTGGGGGGTGAGAGCAGAGCGGGGAGGAGGGTTGAATATTTTCGAGATGAGGTGTTTGAGGAGCATGACTGGAGTAACGCTGAGAGACCGGATCACCAACGACGTGGTTCGAATCAGAACAGGGATGGTGCAGAAGTTGGAGAACAGAGTGGATTCGCGTGTTTTGAGATGGTTCGGGCACATGGAGAGGATGGATGAAGGGAGATTGGTGAGAAGGGTGATGAATGAGGAGGCGAGTGGTTGCAGGCCTAGAAGTAGACCTAAGTTTGGATGGATGGATGGTGTGAAGCGGGCGTTAGGAAGGAGACAGGAATGTCGAGGTAGCGAGAGAGCATGCAACTAACAGAGGTGAGTGGTCGTGAATGGTTGATTTTGACGCTGCTCTGATGTGCTTTCCCGCCCTTGGCATCACGTTGTCGGGGTGGTCGTAAGTGGGGGGGATGAGGGCGGCCAACATGACGCGGCGGGAGTAAATCAGTGAAAACTGTCGAGCCCTGCTGCTGACAACGGATTTTCGGACCACACTCGTAACCCAGTGTGTGTTGCGGGGTTACCGGCTGGACTCTTTAGCACAAAAGGGCTAAGTTGTGTGAGTGTGAGCCAATGAGGGTGTGAGGTGCGCCTTGCCGTCGGCCACCCCCTTTCTGGGAATGCGGCCTGATGTCTGTATCTGTATAAGAATTGCTAAGTGTCAACAACAGCAAATGAAGTAGCTCCTAGAGGCAAAATAATAAGCGGGCCTAGAGTTTGAGCGCCAAAATACTCTTAATGTGTAGGCAAATACAAATATTTGCGTAGTGCCGACGGTTGTAAATCTGTTTGTTCATAGCGGCAAAAATAATATGCGGGGCTCGAGTTTTGACCAACCAACTAAGAAGTCCGTAATCCATGTCTATTGCTTACCAGTATGAGAGTGGGTGAACGATCAGGCAGTGGCAATATAATCCTAATTATTTCCGTATCGACAGTGTGTACAATAGCTCCTATGGTAACGTTGTAGTACTTCGAGTAGGATAAAGTAATTACATACTCAATACTCCGACGTAATTCATATCCTGAAGTCTTATCATTGAGTGCCCCCGAACTATATGGTAAGGCAGTTATGTAAGTATTCTATAATACCTAGCCAAGTTTCTGGCATTAACTGATGTAATTGTTATAAACATTGGAAACGAGAAGGCTTATCTACCTTGTACCTAATGAGACGCAAGGTTGGGCAGGCTTCTCCACTGCAAATAGGTACTTGTGCACGAACACGTGAGGCGATTTCCAAAACGTTTGGATATGATATCTGGGAGAGGAACCCCACGCGTCCAAGCGAGACGAGGCATACTTCTGACGTCATGAGCTTCAGTCATAGCGTTCGGTGTGGCATCATTGATAAGCGAGCAGATTTAGTGTCAAACCGATGACGCCTTGACTGAAGTGGGATGGATGAACGAAAAGTCATGGTCTGACAGACACCGTGCTACGTGGGCTTCGCGAGCAGTCATGGGACACAGGGCGTTCGCCCGGCCGTTCGGTAGCAGTGAGGCGATAGAGATGAGCGGTGGAGGTGGGTGATGGTCTGGTTTTGTACAGGAACTAGTCAGTGGTCAGTACGAGCGCGTATGGCGGGTTCCTGGCGAAATGTAGTCCCGTGCGTGCCATGGCTGCAACCTCAGATACTTTGTTCGCCGCCGCTAAGGCGACGAGGAAGCGAGTCTTTTGGAAGAGTGCCAATACTGACGCCGTCTGAGTATCTAAGCGAGGAGAGGCGAACATATCAAGGAGCGGTTCCAGCCTCCACTGTTTGACGAAACGCGTTTTCGGGGGATTTTCGTGAAACTGAGCCCTCGCCAGTTCCTTAAAGATTGACTCTTGGGTCGTGACTCCAAAACCGTGCAGGAGAGGCATATGAAGCGCATTCCTGTAAGCCAAAACGGGGCGCGGGTTGAGCTAAATCTGTTTGCCGGTACAGTGCATGAACGTCCGGAGTGTTGTCTGGGTGATGGACTGACTTTTGTGGTGAGCAGCCACGCTTGGATGCGAGCCCAGACGCTTTAGTATTGGCGTTGAGTCGATGATCTGTGCGTGTTGACCAGTGTCTGCCAGCGATCTATTGAATTTGATCGTGAGAACTCTTAATTAGAAATTGAACGCGAGATAACGAGAGAAGTGTCGTGAGGTTAGAGGCACTTCCTTACCCTCGACGCGCTAAGACACGTCGAGAGAGAGTGAATACTCGCGGAAGCACGCGACGACCTGGGGCCACCAGAGTGCGTCAGGGTGGTCGAACACTACGAGGACGTCGCTGTAGCGGTACGTTTCGAGCTTGCGGAGCACCTGGGGGATCAGGTTGTAAGGAGGGAAGAGGTCGAGTATATATACTTCTGTCCACTGATTCCAGTCGGACTGGAGAGAATCCACTACAGCTAATCGCGGATGATTACACGGAGCTGCAAATAGCGGGAGCTTGAGGTTTCCAGGGGTGTGCAAAGAGGTCTATTTGCATGACACCGCGCAGGGTTGTGAGGCCGGCGAAGCCTTGAGGCGTCAGCGTCCACTATGTTTTGACTGGTTGGAGACGTGAGAGTTGATCGGCCCAGACGTTCTGCGATCCGGGAAGGTAGGTTGCGAGAAGAGATAGGTGACGATGTTTGAGAATCCTGAGGAGCTGTGCTCCGATCTTCTGTAACGCCGGCGCTTTGCAGGAGCCCGAGTGATTGACCATGGCTACAGCTGCCATGTTGTCTGACAACACTGACTGTGGTGTGGTGTCAATTAGTTGCTATCTGCAGAGCACGGAGGATGGCTAGCGACTCCTTCGACGTAATATGGAGTTTGTTTTCTACAGCTGACTGGCGGCCGTACGACTGCTGGTCGCTGGAACATACGGATCTTCCCCCCCCCACCTCGCTTCGTCCGATGCGTCCGTCCACAGGAGATGCTCCGGTGGAGGCAGCACACACGCGACGTGGGAGTGGAGGAAGGGATCGTTGCGCCAGTGCTGTACTGCAAGGCGGTATGAATTGGTGGGAGCGCTGGGCTTGCTGGATAAGCGCAAGGGCCGCGCTGCTAGCACCATCTCGTTGAAGAAGAGGCGCGCATGAAGCAGGTAATGCGTGAGGAAACTTATTAGGCCAAGGAAACTCTGATGCTGTTGAAGCGAGAGAGTTCCGCGGGAAAGTATAACCGTGGCCATGTCCCTGCAGCGGTCGATGTGCCGTGAGGTCGGAGCGATGGATACGTCTTCATTGAGCGTCACTCCCAGGAAGTCAATCTGCTGGACTGGTTCCGGAATAGACTTCGCCAGGTGGACGTGGGAGCGTAGCTTAAGGAGAAGGACACTGGTCGACTGGGTGTTGAGCCGGCACTGATGTGCTTTCGGTGCCCAGGACAGCCAGTCGTCGATGTAGAAGGCCGCGTCTATCCCTTGCGAAGGGGTAGTTTCGCGACCGTCGTAAAGGTTTTTGGTCCCAGGTTAAGGACGAATGGGTGGGCCGAGAAAAAGTACAGCTGGCCTCGTAGATTGGGAGACATGTATTTTTGGAACCTGGGATGGATTGGGACTTGCGGGAAACCATCCTTGAAGTCCAACTTGGTGAACCGAAGAGGATGCTTGTGCATGGCTCGTATTCTTTGCTGGTTAGACATCCGGAAAGTAGTTACCGGGATGTATTTGTCTAGCCTGGAGAGGTCGATCCCTAAACGATCCCCTCTCGAGGGCTTGGGAACCGCAAAGACGCGAGACACAAAGGACAATTGCCTGGGAACCACCTTAACTATGCCTTTCCGCAGGAAGTCTAACCCGAGTAATTTGAGAACGTCCTCGGGTTGTCAGCGAGAGGCAGTGAAATCGAGAGGAGTGAGTCGTGGCGCCCGTCTCCATTAGAGGCCTTGGGAAAGGATGCATTTGACCTAAGGCTGCGACTCCTGAAGGCAGCCGGAAAAGCGTCAATACTGACGGGAATGGGAGGGGTCCTGCTTTCCGTAGTCACATGAGGACTCGGGGCAGGGGTGTTTGACTGCCGAGCCGCCCCGACCCCTCTCCGCGACCTCCTTAACCCCGACCATTCTGATCCCGTCCCTGGTGCTTGGAGGCAGTGGAGAGACGGGCCCCAGAACCTGTATGTGAGGTACTGGGGCCCCCATGCTTCTCTTGGAGTTGCATGGCACTACGCAGAAACGCATGGTGATTACTGGAAGATGCTTGTCGACCGTTTTAGCCGAACCTCGCGCGACCCCTTTCTGGAGTTGCTGAGGCTTCTGTGTCACCGGTTGTGCAGGAGCCACGAAACCAGAAGTGGAGGAGGTCCTAAATGAGAGGACCTTCGTCCTGCTTCGGATGGTTTCAAGCGCCTGGAAAGCATTCCAGATCGCCCCATCGGTGAGGGGTTGAGGTGAAAAATAGATCCTGCTAGAACGGCTGCCCGAACAGACTCCGGAGCAAGCTTGTCCAGAGCCTGAAGGCGAATTTTATAACGTCAATGAGGCGCTTCGATCAGGGGTCCCGACAACAGTTTGTGAATGGAACTTGTGGAGCGCTCTGACAAACAATGCAGTGACTGCGGGATCACTCGCGTGCCATCTGTTACGATGGGATCAAGGATGCGAGCAAGAATACCCGTAAGTGACGCGCTGAGGATATTACTGGGCAGTTTCTGAGCAGCCTGAGCATGGGGCCGGAGATCTTTCGTACATACTTCTGCAGTAATGTGCTGGGAAGGAAAAGCGATCTTGCCCTAGCGGTCATGAAGTGAGCCTATGGGGGGAGGATCGGCGCATTAGCGAATTCCATCAAGGCCCTAATTGTATGGCAGCTTGATGTAAGCGTGAAGTGCGCATTCAACCGCGAGTCGAGTTCTTTAGGGGCCGAATGGGTGAGCAGAGCGTCATCAATTTGAGTGGTGAGTTTCGGGGGTGCATCTGGTGTACATTCCAGATTGAACAATCCATCATCTTTGATAGCCACCCCTCGATTGGCTTGTTGCTCGACCGCAAATACACATTTAAGGAGCTGGGTTGAAAGCTTTGTAGAAGTAGCCGGCGGCAGACTAGAAGTGGACCTCCGGACGTTGTGCTTGTCAGGTACACTGGAGAATAAATAAAATTAGAGCCGCGCACTTGAACTAGTATAATGTTATTAGGCGGCTCCGTCTCATTGTACGATATTTGTTCCTAAACGCCTCTAAGGTAGGACTGCCTGGAGTCCCTTTCATGACTGATAAGTCTATGTTGTACCCAACTGGCCGGTATACCTGACCTTCAAACAGCTGGAGTGCCTTAGGCATTCAGTCTGTTTGTTGTCGTTGGGCAGTGGATAGGTACCTTGTTAGCCTACGACGCGGTCATCAGAGGGATCTCTGGGTTTGAGAAGCCGTCCTGTGACTCGCGATCGCTCGCCTGTCGCTGGGGTGATTTTGAGCATTGTAATTGTTATGTTACCAGTAAATTCAATATGAGGCATATAACAATGCAGATATGGGCCGAATGTAGTTCATTATTTGATTGTTGTGCAATAAGGCGTGCAATGTAGACCCGAAAGCCACAGTTAGCATTAGATTTCAGCACCAAGCATTGTTAGCGTCCGTAAGGACGTTGGGGCGGTAATACGCACATTGCTTAAATGAATCCGATGTCGCTGAGAAGCTATTGTATACTGTTGGGTTTTCAGAGCAATACTGACTTCGACTGTCGGGGCGTCATAGGTGACACCTGATCTTTTTCACGTGATCCTTTAAACGAGCTATAAGGCTCAGAAGACTTTCGGTCCAAATATTTGCTTGTACATGATGCTCTAAATGAGCTATCATCATTAGGTGTACTTGTTATAAAGGATGCTCTAAACAAGCTATCATCATTAAGTGTACTTGCTATAAAGAATGCTCTAAACAAGCTATCATTATTCAGTATACTTGCTATAAAGGATGCTATAATCGAGCTATCATTCAGAAGATTTGTTTTAAAAGATGCTCTAAACGAGCTCTCGTTGTTTGGAAGTCTTGCTTAAAATGATGCTCTAAACGAGCTATCATCGTTCAGGAGACTTGCTTTAAATGATGCTCTAAACGAGCTATCATTATTCAGTATACTTGTTAAAAGGATGCTCTAAACGAACTATCATCGTTGCGAAGATTTCCTTCAATGATGCTCTGAACGAGCTACTGTATCATCGTCCAGAAGTCCTTTAAAATGAAGAACTAAACGAGCTATCATCGTACAGTAGACTTGCTATAAATTGTGCTTGAAACGAGCTATCATCGTTTAGTATACTTGATATAAAGGATGCTCGTAAACGAGCTACCATCGTTCAGGAGATTTGCTTTTAAATGACGTTCAACACGAGCTATCATAGTTAAGAAGTTTGCGTTAAATCATGTTCTAAACGAGCTATCATCGTTCAGGAGACTTGCTATAAAGGATGCTCTAAACGAGTTATCATCGTTCAGTATACTTGCTATAAAGGATGCTCTAAACGAGCTACCAACGTTCAGAGGTCTTGCTTTAAAGTATGCTCTAAACGAGCTATCATCATTCAGTATACTTGCTATAAAGAATGCTCTAAACGAGCTAGCATCGTTCAGAGGATTTATTTTTCATACTTCTAATAACTTGAGCCTTGTAGCCGGGGCCTTAGAATCGTGCTACCGTATCCACCGCGTGTCGTAGAAGGCGACTAAAGGGGCGCCCTGTAGCCAGGAGTATAATCGGCTACCGCAATCCCCAGCGTGTCGGAGACGACAAAACGGGGCGGAGCGAAGGGGCTAGGAATCCCGTTCTCTGTAAAAACCTTTCCTCGAAGACGGCAAGACGAGCGGGGGGAGGAGAGGCACACGCCTCTCCAAACCCTATTGTTAGGGTCGCT
>SDVV010002407.1:0-23115 GCA_016164225.1 Gammarus roeselii | reverse complement strand
CTATAGGGTCCCACAGTTTCTCAAAAGGCTCCCAAAGGGTCTCAAGGGAGTCCCAAAGGGCCCCAGAAAGATCCAAGTGGACCACCCCAAATCCACCCGGTCTCCCAAGTCCCCCGGGCTCCCGAAACCCCGGGTCCTCGAGTCCCGCGGATCCCACGAGTACCTCCTCTCCCTGGGTCACCTTCTCTCAACCAACCTCGTTACATATAATAATTATGATAACAAATTTAAAATTCATCACCATGAAAAAAGGGCAGAGAAAAATAATAGAGCCCAAGCAAGAAGAAATAATAAAATAATAAAATAAAGTGTTAATGATCTATAAAATGAATAAGCATCCATCCACCCCAACGCTTAGGGGGGAGTTGAGGTCGTGTTATTATGCTGTGTTGGCGTTGTATGAGTATCATCTGAGGGGTTGGGTTTACTTGTCGATTCATCAGTTTTGTATAATAAGGGCGATTTGCATTTTCGCCGTGCCAGATTTGATTAGCTTGTTTCAATGTGACTCTAGGGTCGCTCAGAATGGTTGTCATTGCTTTTTGGTCCATGTGCCTTTGGCAGTTGCCGTCGCCTGCCTCACTGAGGCATGAGCATTGGTAGTACGTATGTAGGAAGGCTTTGCAGTCCTTTCTGTCATACTCGCTAGCACACATCTTACGACGTTGATATACGGTTTGCAGTATTGTAAGACGCAGCCGTATTCAAGGCACTTTGTGCACATTGCAAGCCATGTCGCAACTGGGTAAGTTTTGGCTTTTCATTGTTCACCCGGGATTACTATGAATTCTGGCGCGTTAGGTATTGAGAAGGTGATTTGGAATGCGGTAAAGTGTGTGTTCAGGGATTTGATCTATTTTGCCAGAGAAACTTCGGTCACTCTGTTTCCTTTGCTAAACCCGCTGCTAAAGCACTCTGATCAGTTGCGGGGGTGTAGCTGGAAGTGTATATAATTCGTTTGGGAGCGTTCAAGGACCGGTGTAATTAAACAATTACTCTGTGTTTTTCCAAATGGGTAATTTTTTTGCGGAGTGTTCACGACGTGAAACAGATACTTCTTTCCATGTCAGCGGATGAATACCGGTTTACCTCCAAGTAGTTGTGATAGCGAATTCTTTATAACGAACGTATTTGTTGAGGGAGCAACTTCACTTGCACCCCTATCTATGAGCGTTACGAGAAAGTTAATTGGGAATGATGCTGATCTTTCCTCCTGGGTGGTAGGGTCAACCTGGGAGGAATACATCGAGGCCATAGCCTCTCGTCGCAAAACCTTTTGTTCTACCTGGAGTTGGAGAATTTATCTTCCTATTTTATCTTCTGGGCAGTCTTGCCGTTCGGGGGGGTGGGCGTTTACTTTGCAGTGAAAGCAAAGGGATTCTTCGGATGGGCAAAAATGGGCAATCTCGTCTGTCATGGTCGTCATTGAAGTAGTGTGAGTATATTGACTGGCATCATCCATGACAGTCTCTGCTCGTGTATCTGTATTTCTGGCATTTATAACATCGCATCGGAGGATTCTCAAAGGGTGTAACCATGGTTTTAGTGTCAAGGAAAGGTAGGGCAATTGAATTTCAGCAGGAGGGCCGTGGTCGAGTTTCTTTTTGATGTGGTTTTAGCTTCGTACACAACGTCCTCGTATTGAACGAATTCGATGATGAACTCATCAGCTTGCTCCTTCGGGAGATTTTCAATGTAAATCAGTCCTGAACTCTTAGAGAAAGTTGGGCGTAGTATGATTGTGCAGGACTTTTGGCATATTCTGTTCTTTGAGAGAATAGTGAAGCTTTGAAGTTTAGTATCTACTTTAATGGTGAAGCTTTCGTAGCCGCTAGTGATGATATTAAGAACTGGATGGCCAATAATAGAGCCCAGTTCTTCTCGTAGTGTATGGACAAATGTCCGGTCGTCCCAGGCGTCGAATGTTCGGGAAAGTTGGGACCATTGTTGAAAAGGTTGTGTTCATTAAATGGCGAGAACTTTTCTTCCTTGCAACATTCGGGACTCAGTTGGGGTGTCATTGGGGTGGAGAGTCGTTGTTGTTGTTGTTATTGCTCAACCCCAACTCCCCTGCGAAGGAGGAGCCACAGCCTGCGCACAGCCCGAAGCCCGGGAACCCGCCGACACGTGCATGTTAGGAATGTTTAAGCGGGTGCAGGCATTTACATTATGCCTACATCCCTAAGGAAGTTGATGCTGTCTCTCGGGCGTACCCACAGATCACGTTGAAGCTGTCAACGGACATGGAGTTAGAAGCACATGCGTAGAATGCAGGTTCCTTGGTTTGTCGGTTCTTCACAAGTTGTGGATTCGAGAGTCTCACTAAACCTTCGTGAATTGTGATGGATTCTACGATGAAGTCTTCAGTTTCCTGTTCGAAAAGACCGGTCGCTCGGTTAAGTAAATACCTAATTTCGCGAATGCTCTAGATTAACTTTGCGATGCGGTGACTGGTCCGGTCGTCTTCGGCTGAGGCGGCGCTGTTTGTCTTGGAGAAACAGGCGTTCTTTGCTGTTAAGATCTTGGTCTTCGTCACTCCGGAGGGAATCCTGGCCTTTCTAGAATGGGATTTGGTGGCTCACTCTTGATAGCCTCTTGACCGGTATTACCTATTTGAATTTTAAATTTACACGACCCCAATTATGACAAACAAACGTGCGGTACAAGGGCGCAACACAAATAAGGGACCAGCCTGTGATATCTAGAGGGTCCTCAGTTATAAATTGGCACGGGAACATATGCGATATCCGGGAGTGGAACGAAACTCGCCGACTGTAGTACGCAGAGGGTGGTTTGCAATTATTGATGAGGTTATAGGAGTGTATGTGCTACCCGGCTCTCATAAATAAAGACAATACTCAGCTATAAGAATTTCAACGTATCCGTGTGCCCAGTGGTTTTGAGGGTGTTGAGGATTGCCTTCTAAACCTACATTTTTAAATAAATTACTAGTCACTATTCAAGTGCTTGCTGTCCGTTCGCACATTTGCATTGTTTTGTAGTTTCTGATATTCCATTAAAATACTCGTTTCATGTTCCTCTCCTCTGCTTATAACATCTGTAAGAGTTACGTTAGCAGAGAAAATACTGAATTTGTAACACAAAACTAACGAAAAGTTAGTAACTATTAATTAAAATTTGAAGGAATTTTTATAGCGCAGTTTGTTTACTAAATAGCTAATAAATTAACTACGCAGTTATTTGTCAAATTTTGTTCAATCGTATAGCAATAAAACTGTTCTCTTGTGTCACCCGCTATCTTGGTTGAAGAACAATCACCCAACCTGATCCAACTGGTCCGATATAATCAATTGCTCATGTTGGCTGTGCGGTTGTAGCTTTGATGGCCATTTCTTATGTTCAGCCATGTAAGTAAGATTCACGCAACCGTTCATACTTGGGCCCATTTACTCGAATTCATGTTGTGATGAATTTATTAAAGAACTTAATCTGATTTGATAGCTTTGGTTTAACATTATACGTATTTTTTATTTACGATATTTTGGTATAGATTTGGGATTAAAATGAATCCCATACCGTTGGTGTATGAATATGTGTTTTCCTTTTACTTTGGCTAGCAGATTTCAATCGTTCTTTTTGGTCAGTGTACGATCCTTAGTTTCTATTCCAGCTTCACCCCAACATCCTAGACATTGCGTGCTTGCTCACCTTCAGGGGCTGAACCAACAAGATGCTCGAGAAGAACGAGATGACAAGTGACGTCATCCACTTGGTGGCTTTGTTTTGTCCGAACATGATGCCGTACATGAGCAGGAAGAAGAGGGACGCAATGACACTCACTGCCACAAGCACCCAGGCGATGAACGCACACCACCATGGCAACGCGAATCTTCTCTTCGGCTCGACCCTGGAAAGCAGGTCAACGCGTTAGTTTCAGTCTTCCTGATTCGTATTCATCCAATGGTTGGACTGAAAGCTACTATTGATACATGCAGTGATTGAAATATTTTTGCACGGACTTTCTTCAATTGTATTGCAGTTTCAATTAAACACAATAAAAAATAATCAATCGCATTATTTAATGATTTACTTCATAGTTTTTGTTTCATTAGCTGGTTTACTCTTCTCATCGTCATCGGAGTCATCGGAGTCATCAGAATCACTGCTCTCTTCAATAATTTTTCCATCTGCACCCACTTTCTTGGCTTTCAATTCTGAAAAACAACATACTTGAAATCTTGTATCAATTTTTAACCTTCCTGACTGTCATCATTATTCTATACACTTTTTTTATGTCGATTCTTCGCCTTTCGAAATGTTGGTCTGAGAACGCTGAATCACAATTAAACACTATTTGTATTGCATGCTCATACTTTTTTTTGCCAATAACTTTTTCATTAAACATTATTCCAGTACTAGTAACATTTACTCTCTCGCAAAAATGTAGTGGTATTGCTTCGAGGTTTATTCCCCTGTGCCCTTGTCATAAAAAATATGCTTTTCCTTTGAAGTTCATCCCCTTAAGCTACCAAATCAGTCTCACGCTTGACGGTCGTTTCGAAGGCCTTGTCGATGCGAGACTCTCGAAGGTTCTTAGGGCGGGCGTTGCGGAAGAGGAACACAATCAGGAAGGTGGTCGGGAAGGTAATCAGGTCGCACAGTAGACCCACCCCCATCTAGTGGGAGGAGTGTAAAACAATGTTATTCCGAGCGTAGAACAATGTTAATTCGTTCCCAACATATAGTTAGCTTAGGTTTATCTAACTATCAGGAGATTCGGGTAGTCAAACTGTACGTAGGCTCAGAAAGTCAAATGATGAAGAGTCATTAGTTATTAAACTCTGATTAACTGTTAAAAAAATCCGGTGTTCACTTGTGGACTAGATATTACGCTATCACAATTTTGTTATCACTTCATATCCGTAGGATATGGGGCACTTTATAACATAACAGTAATTTAAAGGATTAAAAATAGTCATTTGTGAGGTAAAAGCGTCTGAATATGTAGGTACTGTCTGAAGAAACCACATGGATTGACTTCTGCATAGCAGGGAGGCCAGCTGTGCAAGCTCGATTCTTACTAGCTCTCAACGCTGAGCTGGCTAGGGCTTAAGAACTGCTGTAAATGGGATATTATGAGTAATGAAAAGTTGTGAGTGGATCAGTCGTACGTTCATCTCAATCTTTTCATTAATGATTACAATCTGTTTTCTCCATAAATAACGAAATAATCTAAACTTGAATTACTCATAAAAATTTGAAATGTACTTCCTTATAAATTGAGCGCAGGAAGGATTTTTTTTGTGCTTTGGTATGACGATGACTTGAGGGCAAAAGAAATTACGATTTCTTAGTTTAAGTTCATATAAATTTTCCATAGACGCAACAAATCAAAATCAAACTAATCGATGAGACATAAACAAACATCAACTGAAAATAATGATATGATGATAGTTATGAAGTCCAGTACTCATATAAACAATGATGAGGCCTTAGGTAGGCAAACAATTAGGACGCCATGATAGTAAAACAATTAATAGGTTCAGGTTGTCAACCATTAAGAAGGCTCAGGCAAGAAAAGCATAATGGAGCTTAGATAGTAATCTGTAAGGAAAAAAGGGTTAAAAGGTTCGATCTTTAGGGAGGGTTGGCTACTCAAACTCTTGAGTGTCTCAAAACAATCCAAATGATCCGAACTTTATGCCTGCTTTTGATTATGCTTTGGTGCAGGCACTGAACAAGAAGTCTAGTCACACAATGCTACGGTTTAATAATTCGCAACGTCAATTCTTCATCATCCATGCTAGTGTCAAATTGTGGTACTCTATTCCAAATATGTCGCTCTAATCAAATCTTCAACTTATTATTTAAATTTAATTTCAAACTCAAGCAACATTTTGTCTCTGAATATTAATACAGTTAGCTATAACTATTTCATTTCATATCCATGATGTATCCTTTATATATGTTTTAGGTCTTCTTCAATAGTATAAAGGTTTTCAATGCCATTATAGATATACTTCTTCTTTAAGCTTAGGTCACTGTTAGGATATTTCATTTCTAGTTAGGTTGCCCATAAAGCAATACGCTTATCTAGGCCCACATTCTGTTTCTGAGTATAAACTTTGTTCATTGTCTTACTGAACATGTAATCAGGCTCATTTTCAGTTCGGTTGACATTCATTTGTATATATTTTATTTTATCAATGATTCAAGTGATGCAAAGGACGGTCATTAATTTAATAAATTTAAATCTTTCTGATTTGCTTAGTCAGATGTAAATGTAAGGCCAAGCACTGCCCTGACCTGCTCAGGCGTCATATTGAAAGGGCCGATGTTGAGGCCTCCAGTCATCGGTGTTTCGGGGACTCTCTCGTAGAACATGGCGTTGGCCAGCATGGACTGAAAGAGAAGGGCAAAGCAGGAGCCCACGCGCTGGCACCTACGGAGAGATGATGGTTAGACGATTGCGTGGTAGTGAAGAAGTCTGCAGTCAGATGATTAGTCAAGTAAATAATATTGATTGGGCATAGATATCTTAGAAAAAATCGCAAGTGTATGCCCCCATTGACTCGTTGTTTGAGGGTTGTCACTCATTTGTGTGTCGAAAAGATATGACGTCACATTCATTGCAAAAAAAAATCACTTTTTTTTGCAGGCATTCAAATTTTAACCAAAAGATTCACTAATTCTTTGATCTTTTACGAAACCTAATTAAGCTTTACTGCAACCGTTTGATCATAAGACCCAATTGCCACCTTATTTACCTTGTGAAGCGAGACCGAAGCGGTCGCAGAAATATCGAGAACCAGAGGTGATGGTCCATGATGCTCTTGTTGGACACGTTTATGAAGAGATGCTTGAAGGACTTCTTGTCTTCGTCAGAGGCGGTTGGAATCAAGGTTTCAATCTAAGACAACACACAACAATGGCTGAGAGTTTATGATCGAAATCTATTGAATTTTGTGAAAAACTAAGCAATGATGAAAAAATTACTGAAACTAAGTATTTTAAACGATGACTCAAACAAGTTAACCCCAAAGATTTCATACAAAGTGAGAAAAAATAAATAGGCGCCCTATTTTTCCCATAGTAGAAAGTAAAATGGTGGAAACAGCAATTCATGTTGTCAATGCCCTAAGTCTCGTTGTCAAGGTACTCCCTCTTCAGAAGCCAATCTTTTGAAAAAAAAGGATTGCGCAAGGAATTCTGGTAAAATGTTCAAATATTTTAATTTGAAATATAAAAATCACCAAACAAGTACACAGGCATTTACTCATACGATCGATTATAATTAGCGCTTTAAAGAGCATTTCACAAAGTACGAAATATCCATGCCACAGAATCCGTCCCTTACCATGCCGGTTTTCTCAAGAGCGAGCCAGTCGTTGAAGATGAACTCGAAGCGTTCCCCTGTCTGGACGTCCCTGATGACGACGTAAGCGAGGTACCACGAGGCGTTGGGGCCCTTGCCGGAGTTGTCGTGCCAGATGCGTAAGAAGTGCAGGTTGCCAAGAGGCCTTTGAGAACAAACGAAGTGGGGTGGAAACAGCAGATTTTTTTTGAGAAAGGTGTGTGTCCAATGTTTAACACTCATCTGGAAACTCATACAGCTACGAATATCTCAACAATATTTTTGGATAAAAAATAGAACGCACAGAAAAAACAATCCGTTCAGTACATATGCAAAGTAATGAAATTGAAGCCACATGTTTCTGATTTACAGCAGTATAAGGACCTGTCTGTAGCCATGACGAAAGCATCGGTTGCACTTCTCTGGAAAATCTTTCTTTCGGAGTCTCCAAAGGCGCGCACATGAGACTCCCCGTGGTCTCCGGTGAGGGTGAACTGCACGAGGGAGTCGGTCTGAGCCTCCATCTTGTTGCCCGTGGACACGATGATCTCGTACAGGTACTTGTCTTCCGGTCGGTTGTCAGGCAGGGGAGCAGATCCGACCTAATGTGGCGAGGGGGTCGTGTGAAAGAAAGGGCATACATATAAAAATTATAAAAAACTATTTGTGTTGCATGATCATACACTTTTATTTGCCAATAACTTTATCATTAAATATTATTCCAGTATTAGCAACATTTACTGTCTCGAAAATACAACGACAGTTCTAGGAGCAGATAAAGTCATCTCCGACCTAATATGGTAGCAACTTCAGATCATAGAAAGGCTCGTCCAGATAAACTAAAGTCATGGACCTAAAGCAACGACCTGATTTGGAGAGTTTCAGGTCAGAGTAGATGTCATTGTAGTTATGTTTTATTACCTGTTGTTTTCATGCACAGTTCACTGTTCATGGCCTAATAAGATTTTCTATCCCTTTTATTACACTTTGTTGTTCCCCTTTACATTGTAGCACCGTGTGACTGAGAACAATACACATTTACTATTGTATAACCTTGTATGCCACTGTGGCAGTAGTTCCCAACCAGCTACAGAGACCTATCCTCATCATCTACCCAGTCGTAGCGGTATTGCGTTACCAGGTAACATGGCCCCGTATTTATTCATCGTTCTACCGACGTGGCAATGGTCCCATATCAGACACCATTGACCTTATACACTATTATCATAGCAGTTGACATTAACCAACTGACAATAATCTCCCGTTCTACCAAACTACAGGATGTTTCTACATCGAGTCTACCAAGTGTAGTGAAATAGCAGAGGCCGAATGCCATTGGTCATTGGAAGCCATCCGCAGTTACTGGCGCTAATGAGGCGCGAATTATAGTCGGCATCGTAATGTCATAGCGCGGATTATAGTCGGCATCTTAATGTCATAGCGCGAATTATAGTCGGCATCGTAATGTCATAGCGCGAATTATAGTCGGCATCGTAATGTCATAGCGCGAACTATAGTCGGCATCGTTATGTCATAGCGCGAACTATAGTCGGCATCGTAATGTCACACTGGAGATTGTTTTTGACGACGAACTCACAAAATACCCGGAGATAACACCCTCGCATACAGCTGTTACTTTATCCTTCACAATACCGTGGGTGAGATCAAGACTTCTCTCCTTACTGGGTAGTTGAACACTGTGCGTTGTACCACCCAAACTGGATCTGTTGCTACTGACCAATTTCTCGTCCTTTCCATCCTGCCATCGAGCCCAGATGAACAAGAGGATGAAGATGGCGGCGCAGATCATGATGGTGATGTAGATGGTCAGGTTGTCAACGAAACCCATGTTGGCGAACACGTAGGTGAAGTCGATGGTATTGGGAGTAACCGCAAAGCCAGGTCCAAAGGAGGTAAGATGGTTGGTCTCGCAGAGCGTGCGGGTGTGGTTCGCATGCAAGACCTGAATGAAGAGGTTTAGTATAGAGTGTTAGAATATAAAATAAACCTTCTCGATTAAACCGTCTTATCGTTTGTTAGGGAAACAATGACTGAGAAAACAGTAATGGCTACATATTTGAAGGTTATAAGTTAGATGATTGTCTGAACGTGGGACAAAATTGTGTTGCAACACGTATAACATCAAATCCAATTTTCGACATAGCAAGCAGTAGGTTTTCTCTTATGATGACGTTTGTAATCTCTTCCAGAATGCTCAAAATCGCCCTTTTTTTTCAGGTTAGAACCCTCTGATATTCAGTGTGCTTTGATTTATGAATGAAGAAACAATGCGTTATTACTTGATTTGGTAACGCCACTTATCTGTTGATTTAGACAACAATACTCAAAGTCTGCTCCTATATTTTGTGGGACGCGATGCTACGACAGAAAATGTAATTGCACTACTTCATGTGATCAGGGGGCTCTTTTAAACGATTCTGAAAAATAAAGGCAACTGATAACACAAGTAAGCGTAATCTCAATACCTAATACAACTCACTTCCTCAAACGCTTAACCAAACACTTGAGAAGGTCGTCCTTTGTCAGCTCATACAAGATTCAAAGCGGTGTTAACCTACTTACATCGCCCACCTTACCAATCGCTAAACCCGCCCGCATGACGGTCATCATCCATCACAACATTCCACAGATACTGCGACGATCACCTCCACCGACGACGATCCCAAACACCTAACTTGACACTCATGAAGGTCGTCATTTATCACCACGCTCAATATTCAGAATAACGACCACCACATCGGCCACTCACATGGAGCTCGTCGTTCACCCACTCCCCGTTGGAGGTGTCCCTGAAGTAGCAGCCTGAGGTGTACACCCTCAGCTGGTAGTTCTGAGTCATCTTCTGCACGTCCTTGATTGTGGTGTTGATGGGATTGGCCATCACAGCATCCGTGACGTTTGCATTGAACTCTCCAACGCCGATGAAGTACTGTCCTTGACCTCCGAGCGTTTTGCTCGGTAGGAACCACTCCAGGATATCTGTGGACCACAAAAACCTTAATGCAAAGCACATACTTACACACAAACCTTGCAAATATGTGTTTATGGTAATCAAGTTGCGGCATTTGGGATGGAAGCAACAGACCCGCAGGTCTTAATGCCCTTCTCTAGACATGTCGAGCCATATCCCAAACCAGCAGGCTGGGTTCAATAGTAGTATTTCTAGCAGCTGTCGCACGTGTGATGTTTTCAAAGTCAATTTTGGCCTAAAGTCGCGGTTTTCCGAACAGCCTCAAGGTTACCAGTGTTGGTAGTCATTACGGCATCCGCCGTATAATGTTAAGGGCTAACTTGCCGAAGGCACATAGACATACAGCCGTTTCCCCCTAGTTAGGAGGGTGGCTAAATTAGGCTGACATAGAGGAGGGAGGCGCCCAATCTCCCCGCCACAAGACCGCCGTGTCCATGCCGAGGCTCGAACTCGCGACATGCAGCACCAGAGGCTGACACTGCAGTCGGACACGCTAACCACTCTACCACGGCGGCCCCCACTTGCCGAAGGAGAGTAGCATATATTTTAGTTTGAAAACGTAATTATAGAATCACATGTCACCAAGCGAGCGCAAAGAAGGTTAAAGATCACCTCCAATAAAAAACTCTGTTAGTAATACTATTTTGAAGTCCTAAATCCAACTACTTTCATAGCGTATCAAAGAAATATCTTCCGATTATTATGGCCGATAATTTATAGCTAATTATTCCTACATTTATTCAGAACGCTGTAAGTAACAATATGTTTCCCTACGTGTAAAGTCATCACATATGATATTTTTAATACCTCAATTTTTATTCATTAGGATTTAAGGTAAGAGAAATTACACATTACATCAAAAGAAATGTCAATACACCAACCCAATGGTAAACATAAACCGTTTTCTAAATAAAATAATATAGAATAAAGACGACGATGAACAACGCACTTCTGATAGTTAAGTTTTGTCGCTTCCTTCAGTATTTCCAAAGTATTTCAAAAGCGAAGATGAATTTCAGCGGTCTTCTATATGTCGCGCGTTTTGTTGAGTTTATAAAATCAATATATGAACACTTGAAAAGTATATTGCAATATAGTGTTTCAAAAGTTATCTTCGTTGCCTGCCTAGGCTAGAGGAATCTAATAAGGAAGATCGAAAAAATTTACGTTTGTGGACGCATGAAAACATTTCGTGTTCAAATTATTTTGGAATTCACGATTAAATAGTTTTGTAATCAGATTTTCACATTAGGGTTAAAGTTAACCCTTAACAATTCCAAATTTCGAAATGGCAATCACGTGTTCTAATTTGAGCATGACTGTGATTATTTCACTTCGCATTTCCCAGTTTCTGGTGCTGACATGTGATATATAGGTAGATTGTTGTTATTATTTTATGAAAATAAAATATGAATGTTAAGCGAATTATGAATGACGGCGCATGAGGGCACTTCCTGCGAGACATTAAGAGAGAATGGGAGACGTTCAGAGATGCGTTGTTTTGAGATGTGCGAAAAACGTGTTTGGTGTGTCCCAGTTTGGCGGGTGCAGAAGGAAGGACTGCGAGTGGTGGAACGATGTCAAACTAGCAAGCGATGTCGGTGATAGCCTATGAGAACTATAAAGAGAAGAGAAAAGAGGTGAAACGGATAGTGAGGAGAGCAATAAGCAGGAAAGCCCCTGGTTTGGATTGCGTTGCGACCGAGTGCCTAAAAAGGGGTGAAGAAATGATTGTCGAACGGCTGACGAGGCTACTGAATCTGTGTTTCGTAGCGAGCGTGGTCCCGATTGAGTGGTGCAGTGTTGCATTGTTCCTCTGCAAGGGCAGAGGAGATAAAAATGAATGCTGCAACTCGAGATAATATCAGGTTTTAATGTGTTGCCGGTAAGTTGAACGGGACACTCTTGATCAAAAAGATTAGATTACGGAGGGTGCAATTGGCGAGGAACTGTGTGGTTGCAGGAGTGGTAGAGGGTGTGTCGATCTTCTCATTGCAGATAGATAAGTCTGTGAGAAGTACTTTGAGAAGAGACAAGATGCGTTCATGGCCTTCATGGATCTGGAAAAGGCCTACGATAGGGTCGACAGGGAAGCGCTGTTCAGGGTGTGGCGTTTGTATGGAGTGGGAGGAAAATGGTTGGAAACGGTTGAGTTTTTATGTTGGCAGCTGAGCATATGTCAGAGAAGGCTGTGTTATGTCCCCTTGGCATTTTAATCTCTACGCGGATGGAGTAGTCAGAAAGGTGAACGCTAGTGAAATGGGTCGCGACTGAGAGCTTTTGGAAGCGAATGAAATTAGTTGGCAGTTGAGGCAGTCATTGTTGACGGATGATACGGCACTGGTGTCGGATTCGAAGGAGAAGTTGTGTAGGCTAGTGTTGGAGTTTGGTAGAGTGTGTGAAAGGATGAAGCCTCGAGTTAACGTGGGTAGAAGTAAAGTAATGAGATGTTCGAGGAGTGTCGGTGCGAGCAGAATTAGTATCCTCCTAAATAGAGAGGTATTGGAGGAAGTTCAGTGTATAAGGTACCTGGGACCTTATTTGTAGACAACTGAACTAGTAGAAACTGAGCTGAAGTCGCGAGTAAAGGAAAGGTGTAAAGTATTGGATGCACTGAAGAGTGTAATGAGCTGTAGGACGTTGGGGATGGAAGCAATGAGAGGGTGTCGTGAGGGGGGTAGCTGTCCAAACTGTGCTCTACAGAGCTGAAACCTGGGGGGTAAGGGCAGAAGAGATAAGAAGGTTGAATGTTTTCGAGAGGAAATGTTTGAAGGGCATAGCTGGAGTCACGTTGAGAGATTGGATCAATAACGATGTTGTTTTAATTAGAACGGTGATGGTGAAGAAGTTGGAAACAAAGTGAATTCACGTGTTATGAGATAGTTCGGGCACTTGGTGAGGATGGATGATGGGAGATTGGGCAAAAGGGTGAAGACGGAGGTGAGTGGACGTAAGACTAGAGATAGACCGAAGTTTGGGGGAATAGATGGCGTGAAACATGCGTTTAGAAGAAGAGACATGAGTGTGGAGGTAGCGAGAGAGTGTGCAATGGATAGGCGTGAGTGGAGAATTGCTGTGAAAGGATGATTCTTTGACGCTACCCCAATGTGTTCGCCCGCCCTTGGCAATTCGTTGAGAAACGAGTTAGTCCTCCCGTGCATGTGACTGTATGAGAGGAGGGTGAAGTGGGTCTTGCCGTCGGCCACCCCTTTTCCGATGGATTCAGCCTATTCTCTGTTTATAAAAATTATTGAAAATCGTTCAGTTGTCGGCTGAATTGTAGTAATTCACAAGTTTTTGTACTTATTGCACTTATAAACACATAATCAACCAATTTCTCTTGGTAAAATTCCTTACGTGTCAATAAAAGTTGTGCCTTTTACCGGTTAACCGGTGCAACATATTTGTAAAAAAAACATCCACGGCCTCTCCATCAACAGCTCAAAACTCTAAATAGAGGACCACGTAAAGCACATCGACTTTTTTGATCGTGAAATGCACGATATTGAAAATCATTTCGACAATGTTTCCCTCGAAGTGGGTCCAGATTTTCAAATGATAATGAATATTCCGGAGCGTCAAATAATTTCTGGAGATAAACTCCCCACATTACGAAACAATTTTTACCTGCATGGCACTAAATGCTTCAAGTTTGAATGAGAAATTTTTCAACCTCTACATTAGTATAGCAGACCATTTTGCACCTACCGTGCAATGACTCTGTGAAATGAAATTGACTAACAAATAACCAGACTTATTCAATTTACCGGTTACAACATCGACTCCAGTGCACTAGAAAGCCTTGGCACTTTAATATAATCTACAACCTATACACAAATAATACCTTTAGTAATTAGGCAGGTGTTTGTTTAATTATGGATAATAGGCTGATTATTGTCTCTAGGCTTGAACTTCTTTCATTAGACCGAGAATCGAGACGGTTTTTGTTTATATTATTTCGATTGAGAGGGTAAAAGAATACATATACAGACACTAGGCCGAATCCCCATGGGGGAAAGGGGGGCTGACGGCAAGGCGCACCTCACACTCCTCTCATACACTCACGCTCACGCTCACGCTCAAACTCAGCCCTCTTGCGCTAAAGGGTCGGCCGGAAGACCCCGCAACACACTCTGGGTCAGTAATGAGGCCCAAGGTCAGTGTCAGCAGCAGGACCCGACAGTGAAACTGGTTTACCCCTGTTGCGTCATAATGACTGGGCCCTCCATACACACAACTAATCCGTTCCATTGCTCAATGAGACGCCAAAACCGGGAGAGCACATCAGAGCAGCGTCGAGACTCATACATTCACAATCATTCTCCAATCACGCTAATTTGATTTGGGCCTCATTTCCACCAGAGCCTCAACGTGAGTCATAATAGGCTCCCCCGTCGGGCGCGACCGTAGTTGATTCAGGTAAGCTCGCACGGCCTCGCGTGCGAAAATATTAGTCATGTCAAGATGAAGTTGGTACATATTTCAATTGTTGCATATTCGCGTACTAGTGCGTACGAGAGAGTAAAGAGTTAATGCGTATCTTCGTAAAATGTATTGTTATTTCTGTGCGTAATGGGGAGGAGAGACCACCTCATTTGCACAGGTGTTTGAGGTTTAGACAGCTTCGTATAATCCGGAGTGTTTTCCGAAAGCGACAAGCTTTTTACGGTAGGTTGGGTCCGTGAGTAGGCTTTGTAGGTTGCACGGGGGATCTAGAAACGCTCGTCGGGCTGCCGCGAGTGCTTTGCAATCCATCAGTACGTGTTCCACGCTGATAGCCACTTGGTGGCAACAGGGGCAAGGTGGCGCGTTTGGTCCTGTGTCGACATTCATCAGGTGGATGTGTGTCCCATGCACAAGCGGTAAATGAACACTTGGTCTTTTCTGTTGGTGAACTTTGTTTCCCATTCTCCGACTAAGGGTTTGACTGAAGCCATTTTTTGTCCACTGTGTTGCCACATTTCATCCCATCCGAATGTTACATGGGAGTTGATAATAGGGAACCAGTCCCGGTAATGTATTGTGAAAAATCGTTCTTGGTGAGTAGACGCCAGTTTGGCAAGCGAGTCCGCCAGTTCGTTTCCTCTTATTCCCGCGTGCCCGGGGATCCAGCAGAAATCAACTGCCTGACCCGTCTCGGACATCACAAAGAGATCGTGCTGTATTTTACGTAGAACGGGATGTTCGCAGTGCAGTGTTTTAAGCTGGGTGAGGTTCACATTTATTTTATGCCTCTCCACCCAACTTCCTCCCTCATCCCCGTTGAATCTGGAATGGCGTCACTGGTCATTATCCGGTCTAGACTATATTTAATCAAACCTGACTCAACAAAAACCAAACCGAACTTTATTTGAGCGTGTATGATTGTGATTTGTTTAGCCGTTGATATGGCGTCATAAAAGTCACGTTCTTACGTTTCCAAGCTACCCAATTAACGTTCTCATGTACCGAGTGGTCTCCGCAGATTTTATGAGAAAGTCCTGCTCAGGTTTCCTCGTAAACTGGGTCGTACCGTCCTTATCTCCGATATTAATGCATGCTCATTGCTATTGCCACTTTGAGTTACACGTACCTTGTGTCGGTCAAGTTAGGGAATGATGGTCTCTTTTTATATGCGAAACATACGCAGGGTCACTTACATGATAACTCTAAATTATTTAAGATATTATAACACACTTCGAGTTGTTCGTACTCACTATTCGTTAAGTTAAGCATGATCGACTCTTTTTCATGCGAATCTTACTCAGCGTCAATTGCCTGATAACTTCGGCATGGTAACTCACCGGTGCCATTGACGAAGGTCATGTTCTTGGCCAGCTTGTAGAGGGAGTGCTTCCTAAGGGTGGGCATTATTCCCTTAGAAAGCACCACGAACAGGCGGGAGGGGCTGCCACCAGGGATGATCTCGACCGTGGCTGAGTTCTGGGTCTAAGGACAATAGCGCGGGGATGAGACGAGATTTGAAAATGCAAGAGAACCGCTTTTTCATTTCAAGATATAACATCTAAATTTGACAAATTATACACAATTAGTGCTAAATGTTCTTAAATGAGATGTAATCACATCGATGGAAAAAACAATCCGAACCTCCACCATTGTTTTGAACCCGTGTTACCAGCGTGCGAGACTGACAATATGATGACACTCACGAGAGTATGAGACTTGTTTACCAGCCACGCTTGTTCGATACTGCATTCTGAGTACAAGAATCTTTTCCAAAGTTGAATTTACAGCCCAAGAGGTAGTCTTTCAGAATAGACTTATAGGGATTACAACGTGCAAAAAAACAATTAATTTGAAATCACCTTCTAATTGTTTCTCATCAACTACACTCAAATCCAGGTTTCGCATATCAATTACTATTTTTTATAAGAGACCTTAAACATGTACAGAAATTTTACCCCTGATGCACGTAATTACTTTCATGTAACAATACATATAATAATGGAGCCTCATCAGTCCATATACGAAATTTCAACGTGCACAAGCCGACAAACATATCCAAGTACGTGTTTTTGAGTTAGTGACATAGCCGCATGAACTCAAGACGCTGGCACTCACTTCATTGACAAAGAAGGTGGAGTAGATGACTGGAATCAGCTGTTTAGAAGACTCATCCGTTGCGTTGATCAACTCAAAATCTGTTGGCAAAGGATCCTTCATCACCTGTTGCGTATTGAATGTTACAATCTCCTATTTTATCTTCAATCAGAAACATTCTCAGCAATTTTATTCAAGAAAACAATACCCATAACATAACAAGTAGTCATTATCGTTGGGCAGAGAATATAACGTCATTTAATAGGGAGTCATGTGGGTACCTTTGTCTAAAATTTGACGATGCAGTCGCATGAGGAGCTAGGGTTGTGCAATAACAACAGCTCCATTATTATTCCAGCGGTCCAACAGGAAGCCTAAGAGTGTCGGGCGGATGGTCGCAAGATTGCCTGCTCGCGGTGGTGGTGTTGTGACGTCGGACACTGCGGATAGCGTGCTACGTATGGCCCTCAACCCCCCCTGTTCTTGTCGCTGTGGAAGGCTTCAACGGGGATACCGGCGGGCATTTTACAAGCCGGTGACGTAGAAAACAACCCTAGTCACAACGCATACTCATGACACACCTACGAACGTCCTCACATGCGTCGCGTTGGAGCGATCCAGTGCACATGTGGGATGTGGACACACAATACAAAACAATGCTCTGATGTCTAAAACAATAGAAACATATCACATGGCGGCAATGCATCAACTGCCACCCAACCCACAACATTGATAGATATTAACAATAACACAGTCCTCCCTAATGGGAAGCCCGACATCCCTTCACTCCTGGGTGACCTATCTCTGGTACGTCCGGCAGCCTTGCCGATGACTGCTTCTCAACCAGAAGGGCAACCCATGTTGCCTCTAGACTCCCAACGCATACCCATCCACTCCGACACCACCTCCATCCCCCCACTCCCCGGCCCCACCGTTATTCCCTGGGTCAACACAACGACCTAGCCACAGCAAAAACACCAAATTGTATTACAAATGAACACAAACGGCATTGGTCAGAAACAAGTTGAACTGAAACACTTCCTACTCAAACATCCCATTAATATTGCCCTACTTCAGCAAACTGAACTCGAACAAAAATCGCAAATACCGTGTTTGCTGGATACACAACACTCCGCCATGACCGGCCCAACAACGACGGTGGTGGTGGACTCATTACACTTGTATATAAATATCTGCACATCACAAACACAGCCGCTTTCACTCTCACACAACTTCCCCTCGACAACACTCTAGAACTTCAATCACTACACATACAAACTTACAGAAAACAATACAATCTATTTAAAATATATATCCCTCTATCCAGCTCTTACAGCTCACCAGGCCGAATTCCCCAGGATGGGGGGTGGCCGATGGCAAGGCGCATCACACGCCCTCACACTCATTCTCACACAACGCAGCCCTTTTGCGCCAAGGGGTCCGGCCGGAAACCAAACAACGCACACTCTGGGTCACGAGTGCGGTCCGAGGGTCCGAGTCGTCCAGCAGGGCCCGACATCGTGACTGGTTTACCCCCGCCGCGTCATGATAACCACCCCATCTTACGGCCAACCCACTTCCCAAAGAGACGCCAAGGCCGGGAAAGTATATCAGGGCAGCGTCAAAAATCAACCATTCCACTCACGCCTATTCATTGCACGCTCTTTCGCTACCTACACATTCAAGAATCTCCTTCCTAGCGACTGCTTTACTCCATCCATCCACCCAAACTTCGGTCTACCTCTAGGCCTACGACCACTCGCCTCCGCCTTCATCACCTTTCTTACCAATCCTCACCATGTGCCCAAACTATCTCAGAACACGCCAATTCACTTCGTCCCCCAACTTCTTCCCCATCCCCGTTCTGATTCGACTACGTCGTGAGTGAACCTGTCTCTCAGCAATACTCCAGCCATGCTCCTCAAACATTTCGTCTTGAAAACATTCAACCTTCTTCTCTCATCTGCTCTCACTCCCCCCCCCCTCCCCCCAAGTCTCAGCTCCTTATAGCACAGTTGGGACAACGACACCCTCGTACAACACTCTCTTTGCTTCCATCCCAAACGTCATGCAGCTCATTACACTGTTCAATGCCCCCAGCACTTTACACTCCTCCTTCACTCGCGACTTCACCTCAGTTTCCACTATTGCCATCTTCTCCACATTGGAGTAGAGATACTTAAAACACTGAACTACTTCCAACAACTCTCAATTGAAGAGGACAACTAATTATGCTCGCATCAACAGTCCTCGAGCATCTCATTACTTTACTTCTACTCACGTACACTCGAAGCTTCCTTCTGTCAAACACTCTACCAAACTCAGACACTAGCCTACATAGCTCCTCCTCTGAATCCGTCACAAGGGCCGTATTATCCGCAAACAGCAACTGGCTCAACGGCAAACTTCACCCATTCGCTTCCAACAGCTCCAAGCCACGACCCAGCACACTCACGCTCACCTCCCTGACCACTCCATCAATTTAGAGATTGAACAGCCAGGGAAACATCACGTAGCCTTGTCTAAGGCTCACTTTCAATGTAAACCAATCACTCGTCTCGCTTCCCACTCCCACACATGCTCGGCTGCCAACATAGAAACTGTGCACCGCTTTAAACAGATTCCCGCCCACTCTATACAAACGCAACACCCTCCACAGCGCTTCCTTGTAAATCTTGTCATATGCCTTTTCCAAATACATGAAGGCCCAGAACACATCCTTTCCCTTTGCAAGGTACTTCTCACAGACCCGTCTCACTGCAAAAATCTGATCGGCACACCCTCTACCGCTTCTAAAGCCACACTGTTCATCTACAATTGCGCAATCCGTACATTCTCTAATCCTTTTGATCAGCACTCTCCCATACAAATTACCGACCACATATAACAAACTGATACCTCTTGAGTTGCAGCATTCGTTTTCATCTCCTTTGCCCTTACACAGCGGGACAATGCAGGAAACTGCGCCACTCATTCGTTACCTCACCCGCTACAAAAAAATGTTCAGTACCCTCACCAACCATTCGACTATCGTTATTCCACCCTTTTCAGGCACTCAGTCGCAACGCCATCCAAACGCCATCCAACTCAATTCACACTATGCAAAAACTTTGCTTCCACAACACCATCCAGACAACATGAGGATACTCAAACAGATACACAAATTACAGATCGACCCAAAGATTGATCCTCCCTTCACAACAGCCATGACCATAGCCGCGATCTGTCAGGCCAAAAACTCGTCAGCTACTAACTCAGGCGACATATCATACATCACCTTGAATATCTACGTCCACATGCCATCATGACTCTCACAGACATCTTCAACTTCTCCATTTTACGCATCCAAAAGAGCGATGAATGCTGCTTTGTGAGAAGCTCGTGTACTGTTTGATAGTAAATGAGATGCAGTTAGTGTTTAATTCTAACTGGGTAGCAACGATGTTTAACTGTAGCTGCAGTTATTAAAACGCTCGAGTATAATTTTCCTAATGTATAGTTTCCACTTGGAAATACGGTGTTGCTGAAAGCATGGCTTTCCATTCAACATTCGTGTTTTATGTTCAACTGTTAAGTTGTTGTTACTAATTTCCTGTAAATTTGTAATTATTCGACAGCTCATTTACGTACTTAGATCTCATCGTTGTAAGGTAAGTGCTATTGTGGAAGCCTCGAAACAAGGCTGGTTAAATACATACGCTTTACTCTTGTTTACTAAATATTGGCTGATGAATTCAGACCTTTTGATTTTGATTCATGACAAAACGTATCATTGCGCCAACACAATTATGTTTTCTTGCTTAATAGTGAATTTGAAGTCAGGGCATATAGTGACTCCTACTGATACTAATTTTCATATTGCTCACCAGTCGTAGGCATATTTTGTTGTAATTCAGTCTTCATTTATTCATAGTCACATTATTGGCACTTTTGCCTTGTAGCCGAGGCGTTAGAACCTTGTTACCGTATCCACCGCGTGTTGTAGAATGCACTAAAAGGGTGCACCGTAGCCGGGAGTAGAATCATGCTACCGTAACCCTTGCGTGTCATAAAAAGCGACTAAAAGGAGCGGAGCGAAGTGGCAAGGAATCTCGTTCTCTGTATAACTCTTCCTCAAAGACTGCAAGACGAGCGGTGTTAGGGTCGCTGAATGTGCGTGACTGTAGTACGAATGATGTATAAAGAAGAGATTGGCGAGATGTTTGTCAGGAAGTTTGATGTGTTGGCGCTGAGTGAGGCGAAATTGAAAGGTAAGGGAGAATGTGAGTTTAGTGTGGTAAGTGGAGAAAGTCTGGTGTGGAGCAAGGTTGGGCACGAGAAGGTGTGGTTTTGATATTGAGTGATCGGTTGACTAGTAGCGTTACAAAGTGGAAGAAGGTGTCCTCAAGATTGATGTGGGTGAAAGTTAAGTTAGGCGTAGAAAGATGGGTATTTGTGAGGGCTTACGGACCTGGCAGCGAGAGGAGTGAAGAGGAGAGGGAGCAATTCTGGACTGACCTGAGTGAGTATTGAGAGTTTTGTAGGTCATTCCAATGTAGTTGTACTGGGTTACCTTAATGCGAGAGTTTGAGATGTAGTGGTGAAGAATGCGATAGGAAGGTATGACGTTCCCGGTAGAAATGACTGTGGAGAAAACCTGATAGGTCTGTGTATGGAGCAGGAGTTAATGGTTGGAAACAGTTTGTTCAAGAAGCGAGATATCCACAAGTACACGTGGGTAAGGAGGGCCCATGGTGCTGTGGTTGAGAGAGCACTGATGGATTTTGTGCCGATATCGAGGAGAGTGATGAGGAGGCTGTTGGATGTGCGGGTGTTGAGAGGGGAGGGTAGAGGAGTGTCTGACCATCTGCTGGTGGAAGGTAGATTAAGAGTGGAGCAGAAGTGGAAGAGCAACAAACGAGTGGGAGGCGGAAGAGAGGTAGTGAAAGTTAGTAAGTGTGAGAAGTAGAGCCGAGGAGTTCCAGCAGATGTTGAGGGAAGAATATAACAACGTGAGAGGACAGGACCTGAGAGAGGTGGAGGAAGAATGGGAGGCGTTAAGGGATACGTTGCTGAGATGTGCTAAGAAGGTGTGTGTGTGGTGCGCGCCGTGTGGGCGGGTGCAGAAGGAAAGGTTGCGAGTGGTGGACCAGGAGGTCTAACTGGCGGTGGCACGGAAAAGAGGAGCGTTTGAGGAGTGGTTGCAGGTGAAGTCGGTGGAGGCTTATGAAAGCTATAAAGAGAGGAGAAGCGAGGTGAAGCGGGTGGTGAGGAGAGTCAAGAGGGACGCTGATGCCCGGTGGGGCAGACGGTTGTGCTAGAATTTTCAGGAGAACAAAAAGATGTTCTGGAAAGAAGTGAATATTATTATTATTTGCTTCTATGTTCCACCGGAGTCCCAACGCGAAGTTAATGCAGACTCCCCCGTAGGGCGGTCGAAGAGTTGTGAAGTAGGTGGCGCGTAGATTAAGAGTAGGTCAAATTCAGATTCGGAGCAGTTTAAACGCAGTCGCAGCAGGTTTAAACACAGTTGGAGTTGAAGTAACAGAGTAACAAAGTATCAAATAACAAAGCAACAAAGTAAATTTGACATAGGCACCAAACAAATTTGATGCGGCTACAAAGAAAATCTGACATGTAAATTAAATTTAACAATTTTAAAAGAGTAACTCTAGCGCGGGTACAGAGTAGGCCTAGTACATACAAATCGTGCTAAAAACGGATGTCTAGCGAGTTTAACCTAAAAAAATATGAAGAGCAGGTTGATTGCAGTCGCAGTTGGTCTTGCGTGGCGGAGTGGTAGCGGCTCCCTCCAATCTCCGCCGGACCTTCAACGTGTAGTCACTGAGGGCTTCTTCACGTGGCACGACGGTCCGGTGATTCTGCTCAGCTTTGTGCATGAAGTCAAAGTAAAATTTTCAATTAGTGCGCAGGGAGGACTGAGAGTTCGGGATCGGAGATGATTCAGATCTCGCTACCTCTACACAACCTCGTAGAGGCCTGTGTGTTTTCCAAAAGCGATCAGTTTTTTTCGGTGTTCCGTTTCTGTGAGCAGGCGTTGTAGGTTGCACGGGGGGCTCAAGAAGGCTCGTCGGGCTGCTGCGAGTGCATCGCAATCTACTAGCAAGTGCTTCACGCTTACTGCCGTTTGGTGGCAACAGGGGCATGGTGGTGCGTTCGGTCCCATGTCTACGTTCATTAAGTGGTTGTGAGTTATCCACGTGTGTCCCGTGCATAGACGGTTGATGAACACTTGGTCTCTCCTATTAGAAAACCTGGTGTCCCACTC
>SDVV010002406.1:0-23118 GCA_016164225.1 Gammarus roeselii | reverse complement strand
TATATGCTTAGCCAGCTCAAACGTGGCTCCGTGGGTGCAGCTTCCTATGGTTGGTCGCATTGAGGGTACGACCATCTGGTGCAAGGTAGTACCAGTTTCTGATTCGTGTAATTACTGATTTCTCCTGCTGATGACACGTGATGAAAATCTCTTTGAAAAAACAGCTAGAACCTATAGCTCGTTATGTTCAATTTGAAAACAACATGGATTTTTTTTCAGGATTCCAATAACAAGGGTATCTTCCGAAATTCCTTCAACCGTTTACAGCTAATTGGCTAATTCAAAATTGGATGGGACGCTCATTGTTGACGTTATCGTTCTTCCATGCCACTTTTCATATAAAGGAGTTCGACTGGGCAACCCGCGTTCTGGTAACTGTTTAGTCTGCGGCAGTATTGTGCGAATTGTATACCCAGCCTCCACCTTTCTTCCCTCTGTGCAATTGACAAAGAAGTCGCACCGGCACTCGCTAGATTTTTATATCTTGTTCACCGGCCTATTTTCTTCCGTTTAGTAGATTCGTAGCCAAGATGCCACATTTAATTTGTCTTACCTTATACAGTTCGATAAATCTCAAATGTGGTTTTTAATTTAATTAACAATCTTAGATCCACTCCTCAGAAGACAGTCCAATTTGAACGAAGCCAACCCCTCCTGCCTGCGATAGTTGATGTGCTAATTGTCAATAAAGAGGACATTTCTTTATGTCTATTCTCTCGTATGCAGATTCCTGGCTACACGAAAATATGGGTCGTAATCCGATTTGGGGTGCCACTTCCGACGATTGGTCGCACTGCAACGACGACCATCTGGCGCAAGGTGGTACCAGTTTCTAATTCGTATAATTACTGATTTGTCCCGCTGATGATAGATTCTGAAAATTTCTCTAAAAAATTGAACCTATTGCTCGTCATGTTCAATTTGAAATCAACGTGGATTTTGTTCCAGGATCTTCATAAAACGGATATCAACCAAAATGTCTCCACCCGCTTACGGCTCCTTCGCTATTTTATCATTGGGTGGGACGCTCTTTGTTGACGCTATTGCTCATTCATGACGCATTTCATAAATGAGGTTCGACTGCATAATCCGAGTTCTGGTAACAGTTCAGTCTTCAGCAGTAATGAACAAATTGTATACACAGCCTCCACCTTTCTACCCTCTGCCTACAAAATACCCCAACGGGGCCTGTGCACGGCAACGTACATGCCGTGTGATCAGCTGTGTACTCCTAACCAGATAAACATCAACTCGGATTTTCTGCATCCAGCCAATCATTAACTCGGATTTGTGCGCCGATGTTCTGGAGCACCAAGTCCGGAAATTAGAGGAAAGTTTTCCTGAATAAATAATATACACAACTACCAAATTCAAAATACCCAATTTTTTTTTTTTAATGTAACATTATGCTAGTTTAGGACCTTATGAGAAAGTTTAGGGCGGTTGATCTTGATTATTAAGCACCTGTATATACGACCTGGCATTTCCAGCTTTCCAACCTATACTTCCTCCAGTGTGGCCCTGCAATGGCTGCACGTTCAGTCAGTCTCCACACGAGGTAGCGGCAGAGGTAGAGAAACTGCTATGCCACTACCCCATCCTGCCTGTAGCGTTGCACCGGTTACGCTAGGCCAGCAGCCACTCACGAACATGGATGAAACACACGCACATCACAGAGGAATTCACTGTGTTTAATCAAGTTCAAAATTAATGTTTGAGGTGAGAATATTTGTCGTCACCGTGTGTCGGAACTATATTCTCATATAATGTTCAATGGCACAGCTTTCTCAGAGTGAATCTAGCACTTCAAAGAAAAACTGATCATCTGTTTCTTGCTCTTCTACACAGGCAGAAACAAAGGGATCTACGATCATCTATTTTTTGTCCTCTTACACCGGCAGAAGCAAATGGTTAACTGATCATCTGCTTCTTGTCCTCATACTCCGGCATAAGTAAATGAATCATTGATCATCTGTAAGTTGTTCTCATACACCGTCAGAAGCGAATGGATCGCTGATTATCTGTTTCTTGTTCTCATACACCGGCAGAAGCCAATCAAATCATCTGTTTATGGTAACCATACACAGGCACAAGCATATGGTCACAGATAATCTGATTCTTGTTCTCGCACACCGGCTGAAACAAATGGATTACAGATCATCTGTTTCCTGTTCCCAATAACCGGAATAGGCCAATAGATCATTGTTCATCTGTTTCCTGTTCTTATTCACCGGCAAAAGCAAATAATCACTGATCATCTGTTTCTTGTTCCAATTCACCGACAGAAGCGAATGGATCACTGATCATCTGTTTCTTGTTCTCCTACACCACCAGAAGCAACTACATTTCTTTTCTCAATCAAATTTCACTTCTCAAAATTGTCTGGCCAGCGTCGGTTATTGAAAACTCGTCCTAATTAGGTCAACATCTGTCAAAACTTGATAGCAAAATCATCTTCTACCAAGTACCGCGATGTGTCTTCGTGAAGCTATTACGGATGATCTCAGTCATATGGGCATGTTACATTAAGCTGTACGCCTTACCAGAATCAAATCGACCTCAAACCTAATTTCACTGAATTGTTTTTGGCCTCGGTAAGCAAATACGTCCCGCTGTTAAAGACATATAGAAATTTGGTCCATAAAGCTGTCTAATAAGATTTTTGTTGAGTAGGCGACCAGGTTGACAAAAAGAAACAAGATGTCAATTGGCGGGCATGTAAGTGATAAATATTAACTAATTTTTAACTCAAACAGCTGAATTTTAATCGCGTATAATGACAGTTAAACGTAATTAAATTGGAAACAACTACCCCATTTGCTGTCTGCACAAGTTTATCAAAGTGACTGTTCATCGGAAATTTTAACAGATGCCGATCGTAGACATGTTAGAACAACATTTATTAATAAAACTTATCAACGATTAAATTCGACTTAATCGCCGGTCCACTTAACACAGAATTGTATGTCGAGTAGACTGATTTGAAGTGACAAGCATATTAAACATCGCGAGAGCAAAAATCCATCTATTATATGGTTCATTTCGATGGCTATATGTTTTGGAGGCACCTGCTGCGGCGACGCGGTAAAATCATATTGAATGCTGTGACTGGGCTGGTTGCAATCCCTTCATAGAAGCAAGCCCTCCGGGGAAATATAGTTAGGCACCACCAAGTCACTCCGTTCACTCAATTTGACCGTCCTTGAGACCGTTCGACCGCGTGATTTGTCGTCATTCACTCGGCCGTATCGTGCTAGAGTGACAGCGTCCGACAGCAGCCAATGTTCGAACAGGGGTAACGCAAGCAGCGAGACGGCAACACTGTCGTCTTATAATTGTGGTCCTACTTTCATAAATATTCTACGTTCAGACACTTTCAACGCTTATATATCTCATATTCATCAATATTGTGGGAGCACAATCCTTATTGATAATTTTAATTCAAGTCAGTGAATGTTTATAATGATCTCAACTGAATATGTCCCGATGAAACAGCGACATTGATACTATGAACAAGGTAAAGTAAATCACGAGATTATTATGAGTATATTCCAAGTAGTTTCACATAATCAACTAGCAAATTTTGTTGTCAGAAACCATTATCGACTTGCTCGCAAGAAACATGCTTGTGCCTAGGATTTTGATCCCCAGTCCCCAATCTTAAAATTTTGGTCACAAATCCCCAATCTTAAAATTTGGTCACAAATCCCCAATCTTAAAATTTTGGTCACAAAAGGACAGCAAAATACAACCAAATGTAATGCCCATTACTGTCCTTCGACGTGAACAGCTCGAAGCAAGAATTCGATGAATAAGTTTTCTTGACAATTTATATTGCGAGGATACCATACCGCACGCACGCGGTCGTGAAGGTAAGGCATAGCCGATAACTGATTAATTATAAGAATACCATGTTGCATGCACGCGGTCCGTGCTGGTAAGGTATAGCCGTTAATTAGTTACATGTAGGAATAACGTACCGCATGCACGCGGTCCGTGATGGTAAGGTATAGCTGATAATTGATTAATTATAAGAATACCGTGTTGCATGCACACAGTCCGTGATGGCAAGGTATAGCCATTAATTTGATGCTCTAATAATCAGGCCCAGGAAGGCAGTATGTAATAGTGAGGAATGCGAACCATCTTCATTGAAAGAAACGTGGGACGCTATCGCTGTAGCTGGAAGATCACGTTATTAATCAAAAATAACGTTCAAAACCTATCTGCTGTTTCCAAGCTGAGAATCACGTGTAACGTGGTGTATGTGGTGGTGTATGTGTATGTGGTGTATGTGTATGTGCGTGTTGTATATGTATGTGTATGGTGTATGTGTATGCACGTGGTGTATATAAATGTGCGTGGTGCGGGCGACAGTTTATGTGTTGGCTGATTGGTGGGGAGGACATAAGCAGCGATGTACTTTACCTCAGCGGTGTGGTGTGTCTTTATGTATGTGCTCACGTAGGAAGGTGACATAGAAGGTATCTATGTACATGTATGGGCACGCTTATCACTAACTCATCTACTGATGTTGTGTATGTTATTTCTACTGTCGACACGTTTGTTCCTAAGGCTCGTATATTAAACGTTTTGTGAGGTATGTCATATTGATCTGGTTTGCTTTTAGTCATTATTGTACCATCGAGTTCCTCAATATACAACATTATTATTCATTTAATTACAGTGAACTAATGGAAGCTGACGACGTTGGAACGAATGACCTCAAAATAGCGCTTCTTGACAGCTTTTAACCTAACGTCGAGTGTTTCTTGAAGAAAGTCATTGGGAAATTTAACCAGTAAATCGTACTCATACCTCGACACATTTTACCTGATTTTGAGATGGATAACAATTGTATGTATTTCCTCGGTTTGTTTGTTGTCGGACGTGCCATAACAGGGATGTTGTGCATCATGGTGGATGCGACATTAAATAACATCACGATTACATTACACCAACATGCTAGAGAGATCAAACTTTATGATAAAATTAACAAATTTTGAACCCATCGGTAAGACAGTCGGTTGTAAAAGTAAAATTTAAACTTGTTACATAAGCACAGCAACCAACAGGCGCGCTGAGCCATCCAAAAATGTACTGTTGTATGCCTCAAATATCCTTCAAAAATAATTTATGGAACATTCTCCATAAGCCCATTAGGTACCAGCGTGTCATTTCTGGTCGCTATTTTCAAATATTTATAGTAGCATAGCTGATATGATTATTTTGTCCCACTTTGGCCTAAGTACTCTAGGGAGTTTTGTTTTCGTCACGCAGTGAATGAAATTGGTTTGTCCTGCATGTGAAAAAAAGTTAGAATGCTTTAAATTTCGTGAAAATTCGTGCATTGGAATTTTTTACGATCGACACTGCATAACTCTATACGTAAGCTAGCTACACATATTATTTTTTAAGCACTACTGCGGCAAATGATGTATCTTTATTCAGTATAATGGACAGTAATGTGTATTTGATAGTTTACCCACAGCGGAACGCCAAAATAAGAGCGACCAAAAATGACTCGCTGGTACCATAAGTACGCAATAGCGAGCAGTCAAACATGGTTGTTCATGTTTCCTGCTCCTGCCATTCATACAGCTCCAGCATATTAAAACGTGTTAAGTGCGTATCTGTAGAAGAAGCACTGCAGCTATTGTTTCAAGACGAAGAAGATGCTACTGGAAAAATAGTAAATATTCCATCTGACGGAGACATAAGTGATGAAGACGAAGCTGACGATAACGGTACAGGCACTGCTTTCGTGAGAGATGTGCCTGGCACGGTGAGGTGCATGTCGACGACAAAGATAAAAATGTTGGTGCTTCAGATCAAGTTGAGGTGCAAGCTGAGGTTGATGGAACGCAGATGCTAACCAAGAAAAAACGTGCCTCCAACAAAACAGTCCTCGTTTGACGGAAAACAGATCCTAATTATTCTGTTTGGACTAAAATGGATGGAGAACCTCAAAAAAACGTGAAGACCTTCCTATGCAATATGGGGTTCACACACCTGTTTAGTTATTTGAGCAAATACTCAATGACGATATGTTCGAACTAATTCAAGTGGAAACGTTACGTTATGCTAGAGACGTAAAGAACGATCAACTGTTCAGAATGAGTGTAAATGCGTTGAAGGCATTCATCGGTGTTCTCATTTATTCTGGTTACTGTAAACTACCTAGTGAAAAATTGCATTGGTCTGAAACTGATGATGTGAACTTTCCAATTGTTAAAAAAGCCATCACTAAAACCAAGTATCTGAAAATAAAATAGTACATACATGTACAAGATATTTCAAAACTGCAGCGTGGCACATCAGATCGTGGCTTCAAAGTGCGACCGCTGCTGGATCTAGGAAATCCTTCCTTCAGGAAATTTGGCCTGTTCCCCAAATAACTGGCTGTTGACGAAATGATGGTAAAATACTATGGTCATCATGGTTTGAAACAATTCATACGAAGTAAGCCAATCAGGTTTGGTTATAAACTATGGGTTATTTGTGGAGACGATGGTTACTGTTACAAATTCGATCTGTACTGTGGGAAAGACCAAAGACCAGAATTTCAGTGTCAACCTCTCGGAACTCGTGTTGTCTTTGACATGATTAGCATCATCAGTAAACCAAATAATCACATTGTGTACTTTGACAATTTATTCACGTCAAGATCCCTAATGGAAACCCTGAAAGACAGAGGAACTGGTGCAACTGGTACTGCCCGAGAGAACCGCTTAGACAAGCGTCCTGTCACATCTGTAACTGTGATGTCAAAAGCAAAGCGTGGCACATATGAAAATTATTTTGACGAAACCACTGAAGTACTTGTAGTGAGGTAGCACGATAATAAAGTAGTGAATGTCATGACAAATCATGACGTAGCAGAGCCCGTGTCTACAACTTCACGATACGACAGAACTCTGCATAAGAAAGTTGATGTTCCACAACCCTGAGTGCTCTCGAATTACAATGCAGGAATGGTTGGTGTAGATCACCATGATTGGCTTTTTTGTCACTATAAAATAAATATCTGCAGCAAAAAGAGGCACTGGTGCCTTATTACTCGAGTTATTGATGTGTGTCTGGTGAACAGCTGGCTTCTGTACCGAGCAACAACATCGGACGCGAAGAAGATTACATTGCTGGAATTTCGCCGCGACATTGCAACAACGTATCTGAAAGCAAGCGAGCAAACAACTGTTATATCTTCAATATCTCAAAATCCAGTCAGTCTTCGCTATGACGAAGTTAGACACCTGCCTACTTCTCTGGACGGACGACGACGGTGTGAACTAGAATTGTGTCAACTTCGCACAACACAGAAGTGTTGCAAGTGCAATGTGTCCATTTATATGAAATGTTTCGGAGAATACCATAGCAGGAATTAGGAAAAGCAAACCATGCAAACGTTTTAGTTACCATCGTGATGGCCATTTTTTATGATCTCCTGTTTTCGAGCAGATACAACTAGCTACCTATATTTGATATCATACATATTTTTTTAACTTTCTCGCACTGACAGCTATGTATTTTACATGTATGAGCTTTGCCTTTGTCAAAATTATAATACAACTTTGGCCAATGTAGGTAGTTATGTAAACCATTGTATATTATTTTAATCCTGTTTTTTTTTAATAGTATGATAAACTTTCAATTTGATACTCATGTAGAAGTTTGCATATAATTATGTCATATTTCTAATAACTTTGCAACATTGTATGTTACACTGCACAATTGTTAATAAAATCTCAAACTATAGAACTACATGTGTTTTTTCAATAAAAAAAGTATTAGCTCAAATTACCCTGCTCAGCACTCTGCCTCTGAGAAGTGCGGTGACTGCCGTGTGGGAACGCTGGGTACCAGTGGGTCATTTTTGCTCGCACCTGTATCTCATAATCTATAACAGCAATGCAGCTGAATTTTTCACAGTGTCTTAGTAGTAGGTAATGTAGGTATTATACAAAAAATTACAACATTACATTCATTAGATTTTTTCTGATACTTAATGGGTTAACAAAAAAAATCGTCAAAATATTATTAAAATATAAGTTTAGGCACGTTGTTTCATCCATGTCGTGTAACGATAATGATAAGTAAATGGATTTGTTTATTGATGCAATTTTTATAGACGTGGTGACTGTTTTTTTTCAAGTTCAAGTATCCGAATTACAATAAATTTACATATAGTACAACGACCGCGAGCTATAAAATATAAACACTTTTAAAGAACGAAATTAATTGGATTGTTATATTTGATTTAGTTCTCATATAACATAAAGAACGAATCCTCATATTTTATCAACAAGGTATAGTGGCACAATTGCCGGTTCCTCTTTGTTGTGAGGACTCCAACTTTTCAACGAACTAAAAACTTCCCATGCAGGATACTGTAATGTAACACGGTTGTCATTAAACAGCTTCGAAAAGGAAACGCGGTTGGCAATCAGCTTACAAGGATATTTAACTTCTGCACGAAATATGTTGAAATACAGCTCTTTAAAACCTACTGCTAATCTATCAACTGCAACTCAATGTGGGGTAAATTTACGAGTCACAATTGGTAACCTGAGACTAGCATGCAATTATATTGTCTGGTAGTTGATTGGTCCACCTAGAAGAACGAGTGCCAACTTTGTTTCCGTCGCATGTGATGTTATTGTCTTAAGGTACGAGCTAGAAAAAGTGCCTATAGCCTCCAGGAGCGTATTATAAAATCTAATAATCCCTTCCTGGAGAGGCAATGTAATAGAGAAGTGGGAGCGAATCCTGGTGGTGCAGTAAGATCCCAATATTAATGAAATACTGTTTGACATCTATCTACCTTTATATGATGTGGGAACATTGCACGTATGTTGGGGTCCGACTGGGAGACGTCCCTGATACGTTGGCTGAAAAGTGGCTATGTGCTTTACTTCTCTAACATTAATTTCTGTCATATACATCATCATGTGGAAGAGGGTCATAAAATGTCTCCAGGTGCGCTGGTGTTTTACCTATAATGGTGCCATGCATTGTTATCTGATTTGATGTATAATCCGATCTGCTGTAATGTGTATATGTGTGCTGCTCTACATGTCTGCATCCGTACCTTTCTCACATGAAGGTGAATTGTACATGGTTTTGGTTTAGGCTTAGGTGTGTGTTAGTGTTCGTGTGTTTACCTGAAGAACCCTTTAAATGTTTAAATATGGACTTAATTGTTTTTTACTCCATTGTTTGGGTCGCTATCCCTGGCGCTAAATTCTTTTATAGCTAACGTCAGATCAACCCCTATCATCTCCGCCAACTGCCTTATCAGCCCCAAATTGTTCCGACTACCTACCTACGGTACCATTTTTTAACAGCGAACATTCACTGCGTTCCTCAGTCACACCAGCCACTGTCATATCTGCCAGTGACATTCTGGCGAAAATCTGTTTCAGCCCACGTAAGAATCAGCCACCAGTCGTACCATTTTACCGGTTATCACTTTAATGAAACTTTTCCTGCCCAACCTAACCTAACCTAGGGTACGTGTTTCTAACCCGCGGGGCAAAGGTACGTATTTCTAACCCACAGGGCAAACATACGTATTTTTGTAGGGTACGTAATGCCGTTTTTTAGCGTTTTTATATTGAAGTTTCATTGAAGTGATAACTGTTAGGTTGGTACACCTGTTTCGTGGTAATGACAGTGGCAGATATGACAGTGGCAGATTTTGAAGTGGTGGAAAATGCGTATGGGCTGAATCATCGTTAGGTAGAAAGCACGTGGGATGAAAGATTTTTAGCGGTTATGACAGTGTCCGGCCATGACAGTGAGGTGAAGTAAAGTGACGATAGTGCGCGTGTGCGGGAATAATTTTAGCGCGAACGCTGGGCTCCCCATTGTTTTGCTAAAACTCTGTTTACGAACAAAGAATTTGAAGTTAAATTTGAATTTAGACGCTATAGTTTGACTGGATACGGCAGATAGGATTTGAACATTATTTGTTATTAATAACGTGATCTTCCAGCTACAGCGATAGCGTCCCAAGTTTCAATCAATGGAGATGGTACGTATTCCTCACCATTACATACTGCCTTCCTGGGCCTGATTAATATTATATATTCAGTTGACATTATTATAAACATTCACTGACTTGAATTAAAGTTATCAATAAAGATTGTGCTCCCACAATATTGATGAATATGAGATATATAAGCGTTGAAAGTGTCTGAACGTAGAATATTTATGTAAGTAGGACCACAATTATAAGACGACATTGTTGCCGTCTCCCTGCTTGCGTTACCCTTGTTCGAACATTGGCTGCTGTCGGACGCTGTCCCTCTAGCACGATACGGCCGAGTGAATGAAGACAAATAACGCGATCGAACGGTCGCAAGGACGGTCAAATTGAGTGAACGAAGGGATTTGGTGGCGCCTAACAATATTTCCCCGGAGGGCTTGCTTCACTGAAGGGATTGCAACAAGCCCAGTCACAGCATTCAATATGATTTCACCGCGTCGCCGCAGAAGGTGCCTCCAAAACATTTAGTCATCGAAATGAACCATTTAATATATGGAATTTCGTTCTCGCGATGTTTAATATGATTGCCACTTCAAATCAGTCTACTCGACAAACAATTCTGTGTTAAGTGTTAATACTTATCACTTACATGTCCGCTAATTGATATCTTGTTTCTTTTGTTCAACCTGGTCACCTACTCAGCATAAATTTTACTAGACAGCTTTATGGACCAAATTTCAATATGTCTTTAACAGCGCGACGTATTCGCTGACCGAGGCCAAAAACAATTCAGTGGACTTAGGTTTGAGATCGATTTGAGCCTGGTAAGGCGTACAACTTAATGTAGCATGCCCATATGACTGAGCTCATCCGTAATAGCTTCACGAAAACACATTGCTCTACTTGGTAGAAGATGACTTTGCTATCAATTTTTGACAGATGTTGACCTAATTAGGACAAGTTTTCAATAACCGACGCTGGCCAGACAATTTTGAGAAGTGAAATTTGATTGTGAAAAGAAATGTAGTTGCTTCTGGTTGTGTAGGCTAACAAGAAACAGATGATCAGTGATCCATTCGCTTCTGTCGGTAAATTGGAACAAGAAACAGATGATCAGTGATCCATTTGTTTCTGCCGGAGTATGAGAGCAGGAAACCGTCGAAAAGTGATCCTTCGTTTCTGCCAGTGTAAGAGAACAAGAAAGAGATGATCTGTGATCTATTTGCTTCTGTCATTAAATGAGAACAAGAAACATATGATCAGCGATCCATTTGCTTCTGTCGGTGTACGAGAACAAGAAACAGATGATCAGTGATTATTTGCTTCTGCCGGTGAATGAGAACAGGAAACAGATGAATAATGATCTATTTGCCTATTCCAGTAATTGGGTACCGGAAACAGATACTCTGTTATCCATTTGTTTCAACCGGTGTGTGAGAACAAGAATCAGATTATCCGTGACCATATGCTTGTAGCGGTGTATGGTAACCAAAAACAGATGATCAGTGATTGATTAGCTTCTGCCGGTGTATGAGAACAAGAAATAGATAATCAGTGATCCATTCGCTTCTGACGGTGTATGAGAACAAGTTACAGATGATCAATGATTTATTTACTTATGCCGGAGTATGAGGACAAGAAACAGATGATCAGTGAACCCTTTGCTCCTGCCAGTGTAAGAGGACAAAAAATAGATGATCATAGATCCATTTGTTTCTGCCTGTGTAGAAGATCAAGAAACAGATGATCCGTGATTCCTTGAAGTGCTAGATTCACAGTGGGAAAGCATTCACAAGTTTGTATAAATAAGTGTTTTCATTCAGATTTGCCATTGAGCATTAAATAAGATTAGAGTTTCGACACAGGGCGGCGGCAAATATTCTCCCCTCAAACATCAAATTAAAACTTGATTTAAACACATTGAATTTATCTGTGATGAGCGTGTGTTTCTTCCATGTTTGTGAGTGGCGTCTGGCCTAGCGTAACCGGTGCAACGCTACAGGCAGGACGGGGGTAGTGGCATAACAGTTTCTCTACCTCTGCCGCTGCCTCGGATGGAGACTGACTGAACGAGCAGCCAGTGCAAGGCCGCACTGGAGGAAGATTAGGTTGGAAAGCTGAAAATGCCAGGTCGTATGTACAGGGGTCTGATAATCAAGATCAACCGTCCTAAACTTTCTCATAAAGTCCTAAACTTCCATGATGTTACATTTGGAGAAAACAACAATTGGGTATTTTGAATTTGGTAGTTAAGTTTGTTATTTATTCAGGAAAACTTTCCTTTCATTTCCGGACTTGGTACTCCAGAACATCGGCGCACAAATCCGAGTTAATGATTGGCTGGAAACAGACAATCCCAGTTGATGTTTATCTGGTTAGGAGTACACAGCTGTTCACACAGCATGTACGTTGTCGTGCGCAGGCCCCGTGGGGGTATTTTGTAGGCAGAGGGTAGAAAGGTGGAGGCTGTGTATACAATTTGTTCAACACTACCGAAGACTCAACTGTTACCAGAACCCGGATTACGCAGTCGAACCTCATCTATGAAATGTGTCATGCAAGAGCAATAGCGTCAACAAAGAGCGTCCCACCCAATGATAAAATAGCAAAGGAGCCGTAAACGGGTGGATAAATTTTGGTTGATATCCGTGTCATGGAGATCCTGGAACAAAATCCACGTTGATTTCAAATTGAACATGACGAGCAATAGGTTCCATTTTTTTAGAGAGATTTTCAGAATCTATCATCAACGGGACAAATCAGTAATTATACGAATTAGAAACTGAAACCACCTTGCGCCAGATGGTCGTCGTTGCAGTGCGACCAATCGTCGGAAGTGGCACCCCAAATCGGATTACGCCCCATATTTTCGTGTAGCCAGGAATCTGCATAAGAGAGAATAGACATAAAGAAATGTCCTCTTTATTGACAATTAGCACATCAACTAGCGCAGGCAGGAGGGGTTGGACTATGACATATTTAATCGTTGAACGTAGAATATTTACTTAAGTAGGACCACAATTACAAGACGACATTGTTGCCGTCTCGCTGCTTGCTTCTTCGAAAGGCTTGCCATCAGCCCAGTCACAGTATTCAATTTGCTTTCGCCGCGTCGTCGGAGCAGGTACTATCAAAACATTTAGGCATCGAAGTGAACATTATCATGAATGGAATTTTATTTCCGCGATGTCTAATATGTTTGCCACTTCAAATCAGTCTACTCGACAAACAATTCTGTGTTATGCGGACCGGCAATTAGGTCGAATTTAATCGTTGATAAGTTCCAGTAATAAATGTTGTTCTGGCATGTCTACGATCGGCATCTGTTAAAATTTCCAAAGAACGGTCACTTCCATAAGCTCGTGCAGACTGCAAATGGGGACGTTTTTTTTAATTTAATTACGTTCAACTGTCGTTATACGCGATTAGAACACAGCTGTTTGAGTTAAAAATAGTTAATATATATCACTTACATGCCCGTCAATTGATATCTTGTTTTTTTTGTCAACCTGGTCGCCTACTCAACAAAAATCTTATTAGACAGCTTTTTGAACCAAATTTCAATATGTCTTTATCAGCGCGACGTATTCACTGACTGAGGCCAAAAACAATTCAGTGGAATTCGGTTAGAGGTCGATTTGATTCTAGTAAGGCGTACAACCTAATGTAACATGCCCTTATGACTGAGATCATCCTTATTAGGACTCGTGGACACATAGCTGTACCTAGTAGCAGATGACTTGGCTATCAAGATTTGAGAGCTTAACCTAATTAGGACACGTTTTCAATAACCGGTGCTGGCCAGAAAATTTTGAGAAATGAAATTCGATTGAGAAATGAAATCTATTTGCTTATGTTGGTGTATGAGAACAAGAAACAGATGATCAGTGATCCATTCGCTTCTGGCAGTGAGTTGGAACAAAAAACAGATGATCAGTGATTCATTCGTTTCTGACGGTGTATGAGAGCAATAAACAGTTGAACAGTGATCTTCTATTTGCTTGTGTCGGTGAATGGGAACATGACAGATGATCAGTGATCCATTTGCTTCTGCCGGTGAATGAGAACAAGGAACAGATGATCAGTGATCCATTTGCTTCTGCCAGTGAATGAGAACAACAAAACATATGAACAGAGATCTATTTGCTTCTGCCGGTGAATGAGAACAAGAAACAGTTCAACAGTGATCAATTTGCTTCTGCAAGTGAATGAGAACATGACACAGATGATCAGTGATCCATTTGCTTCTGCCGGTGTATGAGAACAAGAAACAGATGTTCTGTGATCCATTTGCTTCTGTCATTGCATGAGAACAAGAAACATATGATTGTTGGTCCATTTGCTTTGGTCGGTGTATGAGAACAAGAAACAGATGATCAGTAATCCATTTGCTTCTGCCGGTGGAGGGGAACATGAAACAGATGAACAATGATCTATTTGCTCCTGCCGGTGAATGAGAACAGGAAACAGATGATCTGTAATCCATTTGCTTCAGCAGGTGTGTGAGAACAAGATAATCTGTGACCATATGTTTTTGCCGGTGTATGTTTACCGGAAACATATGATCAGTGATTGATTGGCTTCTGCTGGTGTATGAGAACAAGAAACAGATAATTAGTGATCCATTTGCTTCAGCCGGTGTATGAGAACAAGTTACAGATGATCATTGATCCATTCGCTTCTGCCTGTGTAAGAGGACAAGAAATAGATGATCATTGATTCATTTGCTTCTGCCTGTGTAGGAGAGCAAGAAACAGATGATCAGTGATTCTTTAAAGTGTGTAGTTTTACCATCATTTGAAGCGCTCTTCCAATAGCTACATTAGAGTGTCTTTTCAATGGCTCAAAGGTAGTTCCCCTAAGTATCGCATGACCATGGGAATGAAAGAAAATAATTAATCTCTAAGGTAGTTTAATGCGTATCGCATGTAAACTATGAGTGATCAAAGTAAACCATATGTGAGCTTGTGCTCCATTGAAAATACTTCTGCTAGGTTCACACATAAAAGTCTCTCACAAGATCTCATAAATAATGAGTTTCATTCAGATTTGACATTGAATATTAAATAAGATTAGAATTTCGACACACGTCGGCGACAAATATTCTCGCCTCAAACATGAAAAAAAAATTGATTCAAACACAATAAATTCCTCTATGATGTGGGTGTGTTTCTTCCATTTACATGAGTGGCTGCTGGCGTAGCGTGGCCGGTGCAACGCCACAGGCAGGACGGGGGTTGTGGCATAACAGTTTCTGTACCTCTGCCTCTGCCTCGGATGGAGACTGACTTAACGCGCAGTCAGTGCAGGGCCGCACTGGAGGAAGTTTAGGATGGAAATTGGAAACACCAGGTCGTACTTAATGGTGCCTGATAATCAAGATCTACCATACTAAACTTTCTCGTAAGGCTAAACTACCATGCTGTTACATTTGGAAAAAACAACAATTGGGTAATTTGAATTTGGTGTTTGAGTTTGTTACTTATTGAGGAAAACTTGCCCTTAATTTCCGGACTTGGTGCTCCAGAACATCGTCGCCCATATTCGAGTTAATGATTGGCTGGATGTTCAAATCCGAGTTGATGTTTATCTGGTTGAGGAGTACACAGCTGTTCACAGAGCATGTACGTTGCCGTGCGCAGGCCCCGTGGGCGTATTTTGTTTTCCAGTATTGTAGGTGCGCAGTTATTGCATTCCTGAGACATACTTCATTTAGGCATAGGGTTGAAAGGTGGCGGCTGTGTATACAATTTGCTCAATACTGCCGCAGACTCAACCGTTCCCAAAACTCGGATTACTCAGTAAAACCTCATTTTATGGGATGAGTCATGAAAGAGCAATAGCGTCATTAAAGATTAGCCCACCAAATGATGAAATAGCAAAGGAGCTGTAAATAGTTCGAGAAATTTTGGTAGATATCCGTATTATGGATATCCCGGACTAAAATCCATGTTGATTTTAAACTGAACATGACGAGCAATAGGTTCCATTTACTTTTTTGAGAGATTTTTAGCACTTGTCATCAGCGGGACAAATCAGTAATTATACGAAATAAAAAATGGTCCCACCTCGCGCCAGATGATCGTCGATTTTGTGCGACCAATCGTCGGAAGTGACACCCCAAATCGGATTACGCTACATATTTTCGTGTAGCCAGGAATATGCAAAAGAGAGAATTGACATAGAGCAATATCCTCTCCATTAACAATAAGCATATCAACTAGCGCAGGCAGGAGGGGTTGGCTTTGATCAAATTGGACTGTCCTCTGAGGGATGGACCTAAAGTTGTTAAATGAATAAATAAACACAATTGAGATTTATCGTACCGTATTAAGTAAAACAAATTAAATGTGGCATTTCGACCACGAATCTACTGAACGAAAAAAAAAATCCGGCGAACACGATTTAAAAATGTATCATGGAAGAGTGATAGTGTCAACAAAGAGCGTCGCATCCACCTTTAAATTAGACAATTAGTTGTAAAAGGTTGAAGGAATTTAGAAGATACCCGTGTTATATAAATTCTGAAAAAGAAAGCCATTTTGTTTTCAAGTTGTTCAAATTGAGCAATAGGTTCCAGCTGTTTTTTAGAGAGATTTTCATCACGTGTCATCAGCAGGAGAAATCAATAATCACACGAATCAGAAACTGGTACCACCTTGCACCAGATGGTCGTACCCTCAATGCGACCAACCATAGGAAGCTGCACCCACGGAGCCACCCACATGTGTGCTGGCTAAGCCTATAATATAAAATATATATCGAGACGGGGCAGTTTTGTCTGATTACTTGCAGCCCGTCATGATTAATATATTTTTTTTAAACTTAGCAAGCACACACGTGGCTCCGTGGGTGCCATTTCCGTCAATTGGTCGCACAGAATGTACGACCGTCTGGCGAGAGGTGGTACCAGTTTGTAATTCGTGTAACTACTGATTTGACTCGCTGATGATAGGTGATGAAAATTTCGCAAAAAAATTAACCCATAGCTCGTTATGTTCAATTTGAAATCAACATGGATTTTGTTCCAGGATCTCCATAACACGAATATCTAGTAACATTTCTTCAACCGTTTACGGCTCCTTCGCTTTTTTATCATTGAGTGGGACGTTCTTTGTTGACGCTATTGCTCGTTCATGACTCATTCTATCAAATGAGTTTCGACTGGGTAATCCGGGTTCTGGTAACGGTTGAGTCTGAGGCAGTATTGAGCAAATTGTATACACAGCCTTCCCCTTTCTTCCCGGTGCCTAATTGATGAAAAAGTCGCGCCGGCACTCGCTAGACTCCTAGGACCGTTCAGTAGACTCGGAGCCAAGATGCCACACTCAATTTATCTTACCTATAACTCGCAAAGAAAATCGGAAATAAAATTATTCACTTAATTACCTACTTTAGGTATCCCCCAGAAGACGTTCCAATTCGCACGAATTGATGTGTTTATGGCGTCTTGATGTTCTTTTTGTCATAGAACAGATATTTCTCTACGTCTATCTTTTTCTTTGCCGATTCGCTCGTAACTAGGAAACAAAGGCGTATAAAGAGTTATTTTAATGTATTACAACAATCTGTGTAAATTGTGAGCAGACGATTCATGTGGTCATCTTATATAGCCAAACGTTCAATGCACTACATTATTCACATTATTTTAACGGACGTAATCCAGTTGTCATTTAAAGTATACGGAAGTAATTTGAAGATATACAATGAAAACCGTTCAACGAATTTGAATGCATTCCATGGGACAAAAAAGAAATGGCCTATGAAGCTCTCCTAGACGTTCTACTTCAAAACTAAACCTCATGCTATCAAAAGGTAACCTTTTTAGGCCAATAGCCTCCTATTGTCTCCCACACTTTTATGCAGTTATAAACATCAAACTAGAAGCCCATCCAATAATATTCACCTAGTACATTGTACGCAGTGAAAGATTCCAAAACAGTTTTTATCATCTCTTTCCATTTAGTTTTTGCCGTAAATCGTGAGAAGATGATTGAATGATAAAAAGCTGCGAGGATATTGATTTGGCTTCAATATTTATATGTAAGGTAACCGATGCCAATCACAACTAGACAGTGCACATGCGAAGAAGAAAATATTTCAGCGCGAGTTTTCAGCATCGGATAACAACGTGACAACAAGCGACCGAATATTAGACCGTTTTGACGGCCGAATAGCTTTTCTGTGAATGTTCCCATAAAATGTATGATAGCCATAGGGGGAGTCAAGGCAAAATTTCAATTTACGTGAACTCTTGGATGACATCATTTATTGGTTCATATGACACAGGGTTAAAGACCATTTCATGAAATTGATGAAATGCCGGAATCATTATTCCTTTTTTTAAAGGTCTACTGACAGGATTTCCAATAAAAATGTGATGTTTTTTTTACACCGCCTGGTGTATCAGGAATTATATACATAACCCTTACAAGAACAACGTTCTATTTCAGAACTAATCCTCTTCCTATCAAGAGGCAACCTAGTTTGGGCCAATAGGCCTCTAGACGTTCTACTACAGAACTAACCCTCTTGCCATCATAAAATAAAAACAGAAATGGCACACGAAGCTCTCTTCAACGTTCTACTTCAGAACTAATCCTCTTGCCATCAAAAGGCAACCCAGTTTGGGCCAATAGGCCTCTAAACGTTCTACTACAGAACTAGCCCTCTTGCTATCGAAAGGCAAACTAGTTTGGGCCAATAGCCTGTTGTTGTCTTCCTACACTTGTAAACACTTGTAAACACCGTCAATTCGAGGTCTTGCATCGATGCCTTTGGGGTGATTATTTATATTTGTTACTCATCAAAAATGTTTACCTGTTCACTTGCGAGTGAATTTTATGAATCAAGGTGATATGTACATAATTGAAAACTACACATTATTAAAATTAAATATCTTGTGTTTATTACGATAATGTGGAATTTTGTTCTGAATAAATATTCAGAAGCTATTGTGGGATACAGCACAGAGTTGAGATTACATAATATCCTCGGTATTTCAATGTTGTATACCGTTCGATTTATCTCATTTCGACACCAGATGTCTCACATTTTTGGAAGCTATTGCGCTTCATTCAAAGTTAGAAATATTGTCATTGCGTATCAGTTCGTGCCTATAACAATGTATGTAATTGAACTGCTTCCAAACAATGCGCAATTTCCTCGACACCTTCACTGATCATCTGTTTCACGTTCTCCTTCACCGGTAGAAGCAGATGGAGCACTTATCATATTTTCTTGTTCACATTCACCAGCAGAAGCAAATGGATCACCTGTTTCTTGTTTTTGTACACCGGCAGAAGAAAATGGATCACTGATCATTTGTTTCTTGTTAGCATTCACTGTCAGAAGCAAATGAATTCGCTTATCATCTGTTTCTTGTTCTCTTACATCGGTAGAAGCACACGGGTCACTGATCTTCTTTTTCTTGTTCTCATTTACCGGCAGAAGCAATGAAACACTGATCATAAGTTTCTTGTTCTCTGTCACCGGCAAAAGCAAAAAGATCTCTTACCCTCTGTTTCTTTGCTCTTATTCACTAGCAGGAGCAAATGGATCACCAATCACCTGTTTTCTGTTCTCATACACAAGCAGAAGCAAATCGATCGCTGATCATCTGTTTCTTGTTCTCATTCACCGGTGGAAGCAAATGGATCTTAGATCATCTGTTTCTTGTTCTCAATCCCAGGCAGAAGCATAGGGATCAATGATCATCTGTTTCTTGTTCCCATTCACCGGCAGAAGCAAATGGAACACTGATCATTTGTTTCTTGTTCTCATTCACCAACAGAAGTAAATTAATCCCTAATCATCTGTCTCTTGTTCTCATTCACCGGCAGAAGCAAATGGATCACTGATCATCTGTTTCTTGTTCTCTATCACCGGCATGAGCAAAAGGATCTTGTGCCTTCTGTTTCTTGTTCTCATTCTTCAGCAGAAGCAAATGGATCACCGATCCCACGTTTCTTTTTCTGATACACCAGCAGAAGCAAACCGATCACTGATCATCTGTTTCTTGTTCTCATTAACCGGCGGCAGCAAATGGATAACGGATCATCTGTTCTCATTCCATTTAGTTTTTGCCGTAAATCGTGAGAAGATGATTGAATGATTAGAAGCTGCGAGGACATTTCTTTTTTACTTCAAGATTTTTATGCAATGTGACAAATGCCAATCACAACCGGGCAGTGCATATGCAAAGAAGAAAAGATTTCAGCGCGAGTTCCCAGCATCGGATAACAGCGTGACAACAAGCGACCGAATATACGGCCGTTTCGACGGTCGGCTAGCTTTACTGGAAATGTTCAAATGAATTGTAAGGTAGCTATAGGAGGAATCGATGCCAAATTTAAATTTATTTGAATTAGTGGATGACGTCATGTATTGGTTCATATGGCACAGGGTTAAAGACCATTTCAAGAAATTTATGAGATGCCGGAATCATTGATAATTCACTTCTAAAGGTCTACTGATATATAACCAGGAATATCCAATAAAATTGTGGTGGATTTTTTGCAGTCTGTTGTATCAGGAATTATAATGAACCCTAGTAAGAACATCGATGTAACACAGTCAATCCGAAGTCTTGCATCAATGCTTCCGTGTGATTATTTATTTGTGTTACTCATCAAAAAAGTTCACTTACTCACCTGCGCGTGAATTTTCCATAGCACGGTGATATCTACATTATTGCAAACAGTTCAATATAAAATTTGATTCGTTCCAGTTCGTTACATTAATTCACAGTTTTCTCCCGAATCACGATTCAAAAACTGTTATGAAATAATGCACAGAATTGAGATTCAATAATTTTGTTCGGACTTCCATTGACCTCTAGCACAGAATTAAGACGGACAAGACATACAGGTGATAACTCCAGCGCACTCCAACTGAACCATCTGACAGCGAACAACGCCAGAGAGGACCCAGCAGCAGCCAAGGAAACGACAGCAGTTACAAGTGAACCCAGCTTGTCGTAGTGTCAGGCCTGGCAGCTGACTACACCCACCGGAGCAGGCACGAAGACCAGTGACCCAGCAGCAGCCACAAGAGAACCCAGCTTGTCGTAGAGACAGGCCTGAGAGCTGGCGACACCCACCGGAGCAGCCACAAAGACCAGCTCAAGATTATCTTCTTTCTCAACGAGGGCCCAGCGGACGACATGAGCGGCTAAGCACCACGTCCCCCTGGCGGTCTACCCATGAGCACGAGCAGCTCCCATCATTCCAATATGTCTTTCTCTATATTCACGCTCGTCTCATCTTAGTTAGTGACCCTGCTGTCCCCAGGATGGTAGATTGTCCCCTACTGTGACGGTCCCAGCCCTTTTGGGGTGTTTATGGTAGCAGCACTGGCGATACAGAAGGGGGGGGCAAGTCCTGGGGGTCAGAGCAGCATGGGTGAGTAGGATAGTGGTACCCACCAGTGTAATAGGGCTAGGATAGTGCACTGGTGGTCTGCGTAGGCTTCGTCATTTTTCTGATGGCGTTCTCCACCCTCTCAACGATGGGAACATGAATCAACATGTTGGCTACCCAGTACCGGTGGTACTTGGGAGTCGGAAGACAGACATCAGCAGTGGGATGGTGCACCTCCTGGCTAGCTCTGCATCCATCATAACCACTGTGAAAAATGACGCGGCGGTTGGGGAGGAACACTTGGAATGACCTTTGTTCCCCTACCTGACCAAAAACTGATAGCTTAGAGTAGGGATTGCGCACCCCTACACTTTGCTTGTGATAGTGCGGAACCAGCGGGTGTGGGGGTTAGATTTAGGGATAACTAGGTAGACATAGGCCCTGTCGTATCCCATAGTTTCGGCGCGCATAGGAAGGATACGATTAGGTTTGGTAGGACAAAGACTTGCGAGTAGTGTAGGGCGCATGTGTTAGGTATCGGCAACGGAACCTAAAGTAGAGTAGGGACTTGATAGGTAGGATGTAAATAAATAAATGTGTTTCTGTACAAACTCATCCCTCACCCAAAAAAATGGGAGTATATAAGTGAAAAAACAGTACAAATACTATATCAAAAATTCATCACGTTGCTCGTGTAAAGTGGGCCGCCGGGGGAACCGCCCACTCACTAAGATGTCCCGATTTGGTAAGATCTACTTACGCCTCATTGGCAATCGACAACCACCCGACAGAGCCAAGAGTTTCCAAACTGTACAGCAGCAACTGAAACTTCCACTCACAGGGCTGAGGCCGGTGAAGAATGGATTTAACGCCTTTACAGAGAGAGAGAAGGACGTAGAGAAATTGCTCTCCGTCGATGCCAAAAAGAAGCTTAACGCCCTCGGATTGGAGGTGAAACTCCCTCCAAAGATAAAAGCAGCACGCTCGATAATATGCAGACAGGTAGATGCATATGTAGGAGAGCATACAAAGGAGGAGATTCATACCGAAATTGAGCGATGTAATGAAAACCTAAGGGTGGCGGAGGTTGTGAAATTTGGAGTACATTCCCACGTGTTTAAAATAGAACTGGAAACAATAGACATGGCAAATAGAGTAATAGAAAATGGCTTCCTACTTTTTCACTGCAAAATTACACCAAGTCAAATCAAACGGGAAGAGTACATAGACATCCTAATGTGCTTTAAATGTTACAAAATAGAAAACCATACCACAAAGGACTGCCCTACGCCTGACCTAGTAGTGTGCTCGGAATGCACAGGTGACCACGACTATAGAAACTGCCCAAGCCTCACAAAAAAGTGCATTAACTGCAAGGGCCCACACCGAACTATGGCAATAAGCTGCCCAGCCAAAAAAGAAGCTATCAAAGGGAAAAAAGCTAGAGAAGAACTTGAAAAGAGGAAGAAGGAGGAATCTACATATGCCAACATCGTGCAATCCACCATAAAGAAAGTAGACCAAAACAAAACCACTTATGCTTTCCAAGAAGCATTAATGGCATCAGGAACGAGAGCTTTCATCATGGTAATAGATGCTCACATGCACAACATCATGGAACCAGGTACATACTCATCACACCTCAATGAAACTCTGACCAATAATGGAATAGACCCATCAAAATGGATGACAATCCAGAATCGCTAAAGCTGTTCAGGAATGAAAATATCGCTGCAACTATGAATGCCCTTAGAGAAATCCAAAGAGAAG
>SDVV010002405.1:0-23121 GCA_016164225.1 Gammarus roeselii | reverse complement strand
CCCCTCATGTGAGACAATGGCCCCAACATTGTGGTGGAAAAATCCCCAGTCTGCTTTTCCAAACCAGACATCACAGAGGGAGGAGCCGGTAAGTCAGTGGGGCTGAATACAGAAAATCTTGTTTAAATAAAACACGGCCTCAGCCCCCACAAGATACTCAGTCAACCGTGAGACAACCATTCTCTCCATTGATTTACAGCAAACTGATGCCAAGCTCGCAGGCCTGTAATTCAGAGGATTAGTGTGGGACTTGGCCTTGAATATTGGTACAACCAACGATCTGCTCCAGGCTTCAGGGACCATTCCTGTCCTCAATGACTTTTGGAAAATCAAACAAAGAGGGAGGGAGAGCTCAACAGCACAGTTCCTTAGCAGATAAGGATGGAGGCCATCTGGACCTACACTGGAACTGGGATCAAGATCCAACCTAGGAAAGTCAACATCCGCCAAACTCCCCGCAAAGAAGTGGAAAGAGGCTGGGTGGGTTGAAGCTGTACCAACAAAGACTCCCAAAAAAAAAGCAGCAAAGACTTCGCACATCCTACCAGGATCCTGCACTATCTCACCCGTCGGCAAGCGGAGAGGACCCACAGCTGGACAACCAATCTTTTTATTTCTCACATAAGCATGAAACAGCTCATGGTTATCAGGCCTGTTAAGTAAATTAGACTCGTAATTCTTCCTGGAGTCAATGGAAAAGTTTCTATAGTGCCTATTCAGCTCACTACTATCAAGCCACTCCTAGGGCAGTGTTCAGAGCGGTGCAATTAGAGCCAATTTCTAGGGTGATCAAGCAAGTTCTCCCTAGTCTATGGTACAAATTAAAGATGCATAGCTTCTGAAAAAAAAAAATAGAGTCAACCGGGGTGACTCCCCGCAGTCAATAACCCGGGGTGACTCCCCACACCCCTCTTTTGGGCACCAAAATGTTGGAAATCACAATATTCCACTACAGGACTTGAAAGAGCAGGTCTTTGTTAGTGGGTATCAGCTACTTGTAGAAATTTGATGCGCGCACAGAATTTATGAAAAATTGCCGAAGTGAAGGCGTGTTTTCAGGTTGGTTCCCAATAATTTTGGTTGGGAAAACTCAACGTTCTGCAAACTTTGATGCTGAAGCTAGAGTTTCCATTGGATTAGAAACAGATTTGGTGGTGATACTCGGAATATGTTGTAATTCGTTGAGTATGAAGGATTTTGGGAAGAAATGAAAACTTTTGTAGATATATATAAATATACAACTGCGGGGAATTACCCCAGGTGAAAAAACGATTGAGGGTGATTCTCCGCACTTGTTTTGTTATTAAATATCTTTGTTTTTTTTCAATTAAAAGTAATTAAATGAAATTCTACACACATATAATGACATCTGCAAGTAAATGACCCACAATAATGACACCACAGCTAATTTCAAAATGCGTAACTAATTTTATTACGACCCAATGTTTATAACACAGTGACAAGTCTATAACACATAGTGATGATCTTTTTCTATCATATTTTCATATCAAGATAACAATACCTTACCTAGCATGACTTGTATTGATGTTAATCTAATAAGTTTGCTATAGAATTGAAGAAATACATTTTTGATTTGTTTTATCGTATTATTAAAAAGATTGTTCTTTTGTAATATTTGCTCATTTACAGATACTGTAGGGTCATAATTAGTTCAGTATATGTATGTATGTATGTATGTATGTATGTATAGACACACAGCCGTTTCCCCCTAGTTAGGAGGGTGGCTAAGTTAGGCAGACACAGAGGGGGGAGGAGCCCAATCTCCCTGCCAAAAGACCGCCGTGTCCCTGCCGAGGCTCGAACTCGCGACATGCAGCACCAGAGGCTGACACTGCAGTCGGATACGCTAACCACTCGGCCACGGCGGATGTGGAGAAATGACTTCCAGAAGAATGACTGGACTTCCAGTAAAGTTAGACTGCAATTATTGAAGAAAACCTTCATTTTCCGGGTAGAAATCGGAAAAAATTATTCCTTCAACAGTCGAGTAGGACGGCAGCAATAGACGAGCATAAAAAAGGCCTGTCAGATGTAATATTTGACAGAAAATCCTATTTCAAGCAACTGATATTTACTAATATAGGCATGCTCTACCTATTGGTACTATCAAACTTTTAATTTGAGTTTCAATTATTGATATATGATGGTTAACGATAGGATGTTGAAACCTATGGTGCTCCATGGTAATAATAGTAGCTATACACACTGTAAATAGGAAGTTTCTTGGCTGTGAACTTTTGAATTTGTTTAATGTATGCACAAAATATGGGGAGTCTCCGCGGGAAGTCACCCCGGTCGATGCTATTTGCTGCTCTGAAGAAACTACAATCATATGTCAAACAGCTTGGTTTGATTTAAACCGCATGTAATTTTTGGTCTACTTTAATGGTGACGATAAGGCAAGAATGGCATTTTTGGTGCCGATGACTTTTGCTCACTAAAGTTGTCCCAACATAATTCTGTGTCTTGTAAAATTGTTAACATAGAGGCGAGAATAGCATCCTTTGTGATGGTCAGGTGACTTGTGCTCACTCAAAGTTTCCAGATATTTATTTTTCAATCAATGTGACTATTTTAATTATGAACTGTCAGATCTTTGATAGCCATTGCCTACTGTGGTTCACTGTCCAAGCAGAATTAGCAATTGAAATTGAACTGGGTTGGTTTCATCTAACTCTGGAAAGAATAAAACAGTTCAACTTTGATAGATTCATTAGATTAATCACTATGTGGACATTTGCTTTAACTGTTCTGCTTGTCCTTAAATATATGCCGTATGTGTGTGTCTGTTAAATTAAGCAGCTCCAAGCAAGGAGGTTGGTTTGCTGGATGTTTAGTTGGTCAGTTATTAGCTGCAATATGGTCTAGTACCTCTAGCAAGTGTTTCTGATCACCAAAAAAATTTCACGTACAGATTATTTTTGCAATGCATTCATCATGTTGTTTTGCACTAGAATCGGCTGTAATTTTATGTTAGATAGAATAATTCACTGAATATTAGATGTATTCAACAAGATGAGTCTTATTAAGTAGCTATGTATGAGCACATGATACTTTTCACATAAAATTATGATTTGTAAAAACTCAATGACCTTATCTGAGTGCATTGTTCTCAATACCTACATTTTTTGTACTTTATTTATCAATTTTCCATAACTCCGTGAGAATCACTATTCAGAGTAACTCTGATCTGCATTGGTCATTTCCTGTCTGACCTGCCATACAGCTTGGTACCATTAGGCAGAATTTGCTATTGGAATTGAACTGTGTTGGCCTCATCTAACTCTGGTATGAATAAAACAGTTCAACTTTGATAGATTGATCCCTGTGTGGAGATATGCTTTAACTGTAGTGTCGACTTGGGTGAATACCCACATTTTCTGTATACTTTGAAATAACTCAAAAAGTACGCAGCCCAAGAAAGTGTGTATTTACGGTCTGTATAGCTAGTACCATGAACATGAAGCACCGTAAGTTTCAACATTCTATCATCAACCAAAAAAAAGTTATTTAGCTACAATTAAATGTGCGGTGAGCTATAGCCCTTAATTGGGTGATGATTTCCCGCACTGAACCGGGTGATTCTTTGCACCCCTATATATCAATAATTGAAAAGCAAATTAAAAGTTTGAGAGTACCAATAGAAAGAGCATGCCTATATTAATATATTCTAGTTGCTTAAAATAAAATGTTTGGTAAAATATTATGTCTATGACAAGTCTTTTAGATGCTCGTCTTTTGTTGCACTCATACTTGACTGTTGAAGGGATTTTAATCCCGATTTCACCACAGGAAACAAAGTTTTCTTCAATAATTGACAAAACTAATATAACTGAAAATCATTTCTCCAAATCCTGAACTAATTATGATCCTAAAGTATCAGTAAATGAGCATATGTTACAAAAAAAAACATATTTAACAATATGATACAACAAATAAAAATGTATTTCTTCCAGTCTATAGCAAACTAATTGGATTAACATGAATACAAGGCATGCTAGGTAAACTATTGTTATCTTTATATAAAAATATGATAAAAAATATCATTTGTAAGAGGTAAACATATATTAACACTTAGGCCTAGACTTGTCACCTTGTGTTATAAACATTGTGTCATAATAAAATTAGTTATGCATTTCGAAACTAACTGTGGTATCATTATTTTGGATCATTTACTTCCAGATGTCAATATATGTGTAAAGAATTGCATATAATTATTTTTCATTGGAGAAAAATCGGTGTGGGGAATCAGCCCCGTGGTTGTATATTTGCATATATCTACAAAAGTTTATGCTTCTTTCCAAAATCCTTCATACACATTCCAAGTATCACCACCAAATTTGGCCCTATACCAATGGAAACTCTAGCTACAGCATCATAGTTTGTGAACATCAATTTTTCCGAACCAAAATTATCAGGGACCTGAAAAACGCACCTTCACTTTGGCGATTCTTCATAAATTCTGTGCCCAAATCAAATTTCTACAAGTAGTTGATACTTACTTACAAAGACCTGCTCTTTCATGTCCCGTTGGCAAATAGTGACATTTAAGACGATTTGGTGCCCACAAGAGGGGTGCAGGGAGTCACCCCGTGTTGTCAACCACGGGGAATCACCCAGGTCAACGCTACTGCTTGTCACTAAATATATGCCGTGATTGAGTCGGATAAATAACTTTAAATTGAGCAATTCCATGCAAGGAGGTTGGTTTGCTACATGTTTACATGGTCACATGTTAGCTGCAATGCGTCTAGTACCTTTTGCAAGCGTTTCACATCCCCAAGAACATTTTACAGAGTTTTCTTCTTGCAATGCATTCATTATGTTGTTTTGCACCACAATCGGCTGTAATTTTATGTTAGATAGAATCATTCACTGAATATTAGATGTATTATTTTACAAGATAAGTCAATTAAGTTTGTACAAGCAAATGATATTTTTAGCTTAAATTATGACTTGTAAAACCCTCAATGACCATATCGGAGTGTATTGTTCTTAATATCTACTGTTTTTGCAGTTAATCAAGTACTTTCTGGGGTAAAATATTTTTAAATCAAGGGTGCATAGAAATAGGTTTGTGGAAACCCTGCATTTTATGCGCGTTGTAGTTCAGTATCTTGACTGCATCGCAAGTGTGAGGGTGAGTGCTGCTCCACAACTATGCACGTGCACTTCTCCCCCTGCTTAACAACTCTGCAGCAATATTACATTGGTACAAAACTCCGCAGCATGAGCTTTCAATTATATGAAACTCTGTGGTTGATCAAATTTCCATTAATACTCCGTGAGGATCACTATATGGAGTAACTCTGATCCCCATTGGACATTTCTAGTCTGGGGCGACAATATCTAGTTTTAATACACAACTTTCAGCAAGTTGACAAACACAGCTTTTGCTGTAAATGCTGAGCAACAAATGACAACTTCATCAACCAGTGATGCTGAGCGTCTGGCAACTGCCTGATGGTTGTACCCTGTGTTTGGGTGGCAAGAAAAAAAATTACCCTAAAAAATCAGCGAGTCCAGCAACTCCGTCGTAGCAACTCAGACTGGGGTAGGAGTTGCTTATGTCAACATTCTCAGCTGTGGCAACTGAGAATGTTAACAAAAGCGCGGACATGCAGTTGGTAATTTTTTGTCATTCCTTTTGATAGAGCTCTGTTGAGCGTGAACGCGTGATGTTTACAAACAAAGAACAGTTCGGAAAACTTTCAAAGCACTAACTCACTATTTTCTAGAGTAGGTTTGAGTGTAAATAAAGAGTTTGCTTGTGTCAGACCAGAGTGCACAATTAGGCAAGGGGTTGAGAACATTACGTGTGTTTTCATTACCAAATATCAAGAACCAAACCAGCCGTGCGCCCCAGAAGCTGAGATTGGCATATCTAGACCTTTCAGTGCGCTCAGAGAGTATGTTTGTAGAATTTTGTGTGCTACTGTCACAGATACTGGCAAATATATTTACAGCGGAAAGCTAGAGGTGCAAGCTCCGCATAACTGACTGCAGAATTACATGTGTGTAGAGTTTGAGATGACCGCACATAGACACAAACAACTTTCACCAACCAGGCATCCTAAAAAACAGAATGTAACATCTAGATGATACTCTTTCTTATGGTAGTTATAAATAATAATTAACAATCATTGTCAGTTCATATTAAAAATTGTCATTATTAACAATGCGTAATGTTGCACTTCCACTCTGCTGTCTGTTCCATGAATGTTGCAGCAAACTTTTTACATAACGTGTGACTTTGGTATTCGTTTTCATCGATTGTCAAAATGCAGTTGTGTTAAATTGTCGTTCAAACCATGTAGAGTGTAATTCAATATTGCAGTTTAGCTATTGTTGCATTCATACCAAACGCTGATGTACTTTAGCTTGACTAATATTGCGCATTGTATTCTGAATTGCCAATTTTTTATTCTCCCGATAAAATATGCGTTATTGGTGTTTGTTTCTCTCAGTAACCGCTGACCATCCAGACTGTTTGGTCAAAGAAATCAGTAGTTCTTCAATGAAGGTGATGCGCAGTGATTAGGAATCTTAGTGTCAGCTTCAATGAATATGCTATGGAGGAAAATGTGTGCATAAAATTGTAGTAGAACAAATAGTTTCAACGATTTGTTTACGTGCCATGTACTGTCTTTGCGTGCAATATTTGGAGAGGTGTCTTCACGGGCGCTACATCTCAAAATTTCATGTGCGCATCACAATGTTTCTTATCAATGTTAGCGTGCGCTGCCTGACAAATTGTGCAAACTGGGTGTTGGATGATGCACACACTAGAGTAACTTTACAGTGACACTGGAGCATGGAAGACACATTTGTTCAAACTAAGTGATTTCATTCCAAGCAAGCTACATTTGAGCACACTTTGCTTGCTGTTGCGCAATCGCATACCCTTCTGATTGACTTCTTCTTTCACAGCAAAGAGAATCCATCCTAACTCACCAAATGACCATTATGATAGTAATATCTGTACTCACTCAGTGATTACATGCCATTTTACAAAGACCTTTCTTGCACATTCCGCGACAATACTTTGTTTGAGTGCTCAGCAGCGACTAGAGCATGGACAGGCCACAAGCGCAGTCGGCAACTTTATGAAGAGATATTATAAAAAAAAAAAACTTTTACTGTCAAATGACTGCCCCTCAACAAGCCTTAATGCAGATAACACAAATTGGCTTATAGTGAGTGTTATGTCAATTGCACCATCCTAGCAGGCACACCTACACATCTCACACTGAACTCAACTAAAGGACCAACTGCAACATTACAGGAGCAAGGAGGAAACACCAACATCAGCAAATGATGCCTCGTAGTTTGTACCAACTCTGAAAGCAAACAAGAACACATTCAGCAATAGAACTACTTCAAATTAGAATGCAATTTGTATTTATTTTATCAAATCTGTTCACAGAAGCCAACCCTTAACAGAAAACCAATCAATCTTGGTCAAATGAATATCACAGTTCATAACAGAAAATCCATATTTGTATGGCCCATCTTCTCAGAATCGATGATGTCAGGTGTTCCAAAAACAGAATGCAAACTCAATAAAAGGGCAAATACGTGCTACATGTAGAGGCAGCAGAAACTTTGGTGACCAACAGACAGACTGAGTCAGTTGATCTCAACAAACAGTTAGCCCACACAACAGCATTACCAGCTTCCATACAAACAATAATTGATACTGGCTTTGAAAAGGTGAGCAAAATTTTCCATGTCCAGATCAACCTGATAATTTATTGAATTAATAACTAAAAACTGCGGTAGCTTTACCAAATTTCATCACAAGATCTACAGAAAAGACGGAAAATATAAAATATTCTTAACCGCGGAACAAGTGTCATAACCCTTAGCATAAGACGTGTTTCAGCATCTTCTATTTCAAACAATTTTCATCATACGATGAAATTAAAATGTCACATGGTAGTCTAGTATACTATTTCGACGAAATACTAGCTGGTCATTAGAAAATGTAGTAGATAAATCACGTCCCCAGCCTGTCAATCAAAGATTACTTCAGCATTCGTCTTGACACATCTGACGGGTAATAACTATATTTCCTGTAAAATTCCTTCATTTATCCCCGAGTTCGTTGGACGAGGATATTGTATATTGCTATGACTACGAATGTAATAATTATATACGTTTCCGACACCGCTTCTGAGCTAGCAGCCTTGTGATTCATATGAAAAAATCAGAGACTTCTGTCAATAAACTTTTACGGTCTCCCACATAGATTTCTTACACATGACCAGAGTAAAGTCTTCTGACAATAATATCTTCAATTCAATCTGCATCAATGATTCGCTCGCTATATCCTCAATGTTAGGACGTTGTAGAACAATACTGTACACTCCAAAAGGAAGATGATATGTGTGTCTGTTGAACATACACATATTATCTCTAATGTGCTGCCTAATTAGACTCGTCTACCTTACCCTGGTGGATTACTCCTATTTTTATTTGAATAAGTTATGTATCGAATGTACTTCTATACCCCTGATAAGTTTTTATTATTATTATTTTTCTTGACTTTGCTCAACATTTCCAGAATCTAAAATGCCTTGGAGGAAGTTATTTGCAGACAGAACTGGAAAAATTTAATAACTACAAGCATACAGACAATGCAGAAAATGTTGCGACGCTTGTTAGATATGCCCTACTCATGACCTACCATTTGTATAGAATCACTCCAGTGAATTTTTGTAACTCCAAATGTCATGTCGTCAGTCGTTCCTGTGCGCCCACACATGCTACTTCGGTTGTTACACGCCATGACACATTAAAGATACAAGCACAGTCTGTGAGGTCTTCTGTCGCTGGTAGTTGAGTGTTATGTTGAAGTGACCCATGAAGGCTTACAATTATTTAAATGTTCAGAAGATAGTGAAAAATGAATAGAAACAGGAAAGGAGATATATGAGGGTCTTGAAATTGCCCTGTTGACGTATGAGCTTAATTATAAAAAGCGTTAGTACTTGATAAATTATGTGAGATACATATTAAAATAAATTGAAGAGCGACTTAATTGATCTCCTGCCGCTCTCTCAACCTTTAGCTGCGAGTTCAGTCCATGACAACACCTTTGGGCTTTTGAGGACATGAGAGTACAAGATAATTGATCGGCGTTATGTTTCTAAGGAAAGTTCGAGAAGTTGCGCAGTGGCTCGGTATCGAATAAATAACATGCATTGAGTATTTTTCTGACTCCATTTTTGATCGATAAACTTAATACATTTATAGAATGCATTTATACGACGAGTGTTTGTCCGTAGTTTAAATTAGAGAGACTGAACGACACGTGATGCAAGCAAGGAGAAGGATTAGAGCATTTTATATTGTACATATAAACATTTATAACAGAAATAATTGATTTGCGCAATACGAAGATTCCTCACGTAGACACGACGGCTGCATGTAATACGAACATCGTGGATAAGGGCTTAATGGTACATGGCGGTCATAGGTTATTAGGGCAAGGGTACAAGGACATGGTATTTAGTTGATTGCCTGTCCCCGCCCTAGACATAGGACACAAGTCGAGAGATTGTGGAAATGAATATAAAAAGTCGTTACACAGATTGTTATAATGGTTTGTAATTTCACGCAATGTACATGACTAGATTTACGGAGGCCTGTGCCTGGTGGAAGTGGTCAGATGTATGACAGGCCCAGTGTGTGTGATGAGGCTGAGTACGAAATGTCCACGAATGAACTGTCCAGTGTGTCTCTTGAAGTAGAGTCAAATGTGGATCTTCCGGGCTGCCAGCCCTCAGTGAGCTGCTCGCTTGTTGAGGTTTCGTGATGCACTGAGGCCTGGGCTGGCGCCTACGATACACTTACGGACGAACGGACGTACACGAATTGGAATTTAACGCTGATTTAGGAATGATAAGAAAACAAGGTGTGCACTATCAATGGGTAAATATAGAATGAAAGAACGTCGTTCCTACATTCACGCAAAAGTTTGCTCAAGCTCTATAAGAATATCAAAGTGTAATAGCATAGCTCTTTGCTAATTTAAAACTGGTTACCATATTAAGTAATTACGCACGTACGTGAACGCTCTAGGTTAAACAGTTGAGCTAAGAAAACTCATGGGAAATAATTGTTGAAAATTGTATTGATATGATTGAGGCACATTATGTATATTCTGCTTAAATAATAACACAATTTTGATGTGAATATTTCATAATGAATGACGTGCGTTGTTATTAAAGAGAATTTAGTTCATATATATTGAGACAGTTGACTATCACTGACGCTGTGGAAATTGTACGCACAACTTTAGAACATGATAATTCGAGTGGAATTGCTTGTAAGAATTAATGATCAGATGTTGAATGAATAACAAATTGATAATATTTGAATTTAGTTATGAGAATGAATAATTTTTGTAGTTAAGATCGAAACATGTGGTTTTCTCTGAGTTAAAACGAATAGCTTGCTTAAATAAATGATAAAGTCTGTTGAAACGTGCCGTGTTGTTGGCTCATAGGTTCTGGAAAGGTCTAAATGGGACCGTAGTACTTGTTTTCGCTTCCGGCTAATTGGTAATTACAGTGTAGTGATCAGCAATCACACTACATTCAAACAGTCAACATAAATTATACCAATCTATACATCTTTTCGTGTCTATATAACTAGTAATATAAATAGTAGTGAACATGTAAGTTTAGTGTTAGAAATATTGTAAATATCAACGTATAAAGTAACATTACAATGAAGAAAACTACTTAGAAATGGTAGGTACAGTCCTATAAAAAGAAACATGATACAACAGGGAATTATTACGAACTAGTGATTCCGGAACAACAAAAAAACAAAGCCATGGGACATTCTCAAACATGACAAATAACCGTGCTCATAGATGTTAGAGAGAATATACCAATAAAAACGTTGGTAGAAATGTATGTGGACAGTGAAATCATCATTGGAAAAACTTCAGTCCTCGCCAAGATTCGATCCTGCGTCGCCGGAATACGAGTCCAGCACTCTACACACTAAGCCATCCAACACAACAAAACAATGTGAATCAAGCTTTCGTGGGTATTGTACTGTTTTAGGGTCGACTACCAATTCCTCTGTTTAATCACTGTTAAGGCACAATAACCGTGCTCATAGATGTTAGAGAGAATATACCAACAATAACGTTAGGAGAATTGTATGTGGACAGTGAAATCATCATTGGAAAAACTTCTCAAATAGCATAGTGCTTAGATCACGATTATAACTTAATTAATTCTTGTAATTCAATTCAAAAGTTTATCAGTGTAATTGCTCTACCGTAAATCATTTTTTAATTTGAGCAACTTAATTTAGAATTATCACGTGTCCACGTTATGTGTATAGTCACCAGTAAGTCCCCTTGCAGTAAATAGTTTTCTCTCAGGGAACACAAACGAAGTTCCCTTTAACTAACACGCAGAACATTTATAGTGAATAATTTTGCATCAATCTCGTGGAGCTATTTTATGTAGAACATACATTTATGTGCCCACTCAACTGTTTATAATTGTTAGTTGCACTTTTACTCGGCCTTATTCTCAGCAACGATCAAATTGATCTACGCTACTGTTCAACATAGTATGTTTACGCACGTGCGTATACCTAGGAGCTATATTATAGTAATTTGGTATCCATATAGAATGTCATCACCCTCCTACGTGAATGTAAGAACTACGTTCATACATTCCTCAGTTACTCGTTGTTAGGACATCCTGTATGGTAATGTTCTTAAGCAATCATTCTCACAAGTCAGCGTTCAACTTCCATTTGCCCCAGCCGCTTTAAACTAGAAGCCAACTCAAGCAAGAGAATCGGTCCAATGCTAGAGGTAGCAGTTCAACGCCCTCCTTACTCCTGCAGCACGCCGCTCCTCTAAGAAGCTGGACTTAGCAGTTTCAGTCAACGCCGCAAACCCTATCTCCGACACGACTAGGGCGCTTTAAAGGGCCCCCATCAGCAGACCGAGCCACTCATTACCCAGGGCTGCAGTCTGCCGTGCACTGGCGGATACATACATGAGCGAAAACCAACACACACACACACACACACACACACACCATTCAGAGGCTGTTCAACAACAAGCAATTCATCACGTACGATGTGTTTGACCGCTACAGCGCTACAAACCAAACAATTCTTTGCGCACGCCGTGTCCGACCCTTGCAACTTTGCCTTACTCCAGCAACTCATCACGTGCGTTAAGTTCGGCATACAACACCATCAACTCTACCTTGGCTATCCCAGGCGACGCACCAACCACCGCTCATCTGTTATAGTCTACCATCTACTACATCGCTCTGGTCATCGATGCTACTGGCAGCTGTTCGAGCGTCATTCTTTCAAGACTCTACCAAGCCGTTCCGCATTAAGCAATGCATACACAACGTTTAGGTATCCGTCGAGTATGCGAGGTTGTGGTCCATCACTCGCCAGGCGAGTACTGTTAAGTAATTACTGAGTCACGTGTTCCGGACACGTCAGCTTCTACCAGCACGTCGTCACTTCCACGAGTTGAGCTCTGTCTGGTAGTTTTCTGATTAGATCAATGTCATGAGATCATGTACCATCGTCCCCGTACATTAAACTGTCGTGATAATTTCATCATCAACCAACTTACATTCATGGATGTCAACAATCGAGCTAAATTACTCTATTGTTCTTATGAGTCGATAATTGTCAATTGAATCACGAATTTTTCAACATCTGGCAGTCAATCTAAACTTTTAGAACACCAACAGTTTCTTGACCAAATTAGTCCGTTAGTCAATAATGAAGCAGCTGTTAAATCAACCGTTTATTCACTAGCTTACCAATCTAACGTCGTCACGTGATTTTCTAACGAGTTTGCTCGGTCAGCCTATACTCCGGCACTATGAAGTGCTCCTTGTCGCCTGCCTATCGTTGTTCAATCTTACGTGATGATTTCCAACCCTTTGTACCAGCCTTGTCACCATTTTTTGTATAATTTTATCTCGACATTGACCTGCACAGCACATTGTCGGTTGCCCAATTATTACTACCGTGCTCTGTATCCGTGAACCTATATTGTGTTCAACCGGCGCGACATTCTGATTCTGTGCGGTGGTATTTCATGTGAAGGATGACCGGTAGACAATTGATTTACTCAATTCATAGCGATCTTTGTCTCTAATTTTGGGATAATTTTGATCTTCTTCTGACATACGTTCCATTTTCTATGTTGTTTGCAGTCGATTACATGTCCCCTAAACAACATTCAGAGTCCTTGTATTATTTCTATATTCTCGCAATCGGTACAACATATGTTTACATTATATCAATAATCATTATACACAAAGACCTTGCTATATGTCCTAAACCTTGCATGCATACACCTCACGATCTCCTGTAACCGGACAGTAGTGACATAGCAACATCCGTCATCGACAAACTTTCCATAATATTATTGATTTTTAATCGAACATAATGGAGTCCGCTTCGCCAACCGAATAATAATAAGATTCACGTGTCTTTGCGCAACGTCTCATTTTATCGTTATAAATTCAATTAAGATCAATGTATCCTGCCCCTATCTTATCCCTAAATTCATGTTGGTCAGCTGTGCACTGACCGTGGCTTGAGGTCCAGAGAGTGCCAGGAGTTCAATGTATCCTGCCCCTCTCTTATCCCTAAATTCATGTTGGTCAGCTGTGCACTGACCGTGGCTTGAGGTCCAGAGAGTGCCAGGAGTTCAATGTATCCTGCCCCTCTCTTATCCCTAAATTCATGTTGGTCAGCTGTGCACTGACCGTGGCTTGAGGTCCAGAGAGTGCCAGGAGTTCAATGTATCCTGCCCCTCTCTTATCCCTAAATTCATGTTGGTCAGCTATGCACTGACCGTGGCTTGAGGTCTAGAGAGTGCCAGGAGTTCAATTACCAATAACCGGTCTTTATTCTTTCCCTCAGCAATCGTTTACTCGCTAAACTATCAATCATCGATATCAATAATTGCAATCCTAGTATCTAGTTATCCACTAACATTAAGTCCTTTCCCTGGAACCTTTTTATAATTAAACACACGCCTCATTTAATGCAATTTCAAGACCGTCTTATTGGTCGCCACCCTAGCAATACTTCGTTACCCATCCTTGTAAGCATCATTACACATGCGAGCGAACATCGTAAGCCCATAAAGAAACGAAACAAGGAGAGAATAAAGTTCAATCACGATGAACAACGAAGATAATGCGTGGAAGATAACGCGCACACGTCGAGCGGGGGACCTGCATCAGTTAACGAGAGGTAAGCTCTCTCATATTGTATTAACATAAATCTCACCACAGCGCATTGCAGTAAATTGGGTAACAATGTGATTTAATAAGCTGTATATTTGCTACCTTTGGAGCAAAGAAGAACTTGCGTATTAACATTTCACCAACGGAATTTTGTCGCCTGGTCTGCCTAGCAACAACCTTATCATTAGTGCAATCTGCAAAAACAGTATGACCAAGATACTGAAATTCGTCCACAAAATCCAGTGTGACACCATCTAACTTAATATCAGTCGAAACTTTACGCTTAGGACCCTTTGGTCTGACTAGCAAACACAGTTTTTGAGATGTTGTACCCAATATCCTGGGGCGGGCAAAATTCCTACAAATATCTAGAAGCTTCTGCAATGCCGATAGAGTCTGAGCTATTAACGCCATATTATCGGCATAGCTAAGATTATTAACACAGTAAATGGCAACATGACACCCTACGTTATCTCTGCCTAATCGGAAATTCAAATCATCGATGTAAACATTACAATGGCGACAATTGACTCATTGTCTAATATCATTGATACACTGGTAGGAAGCTGATTTTGAACTACCTCACCGCACAAGAAAATCCTGTTCTCTGTACCAGAATACAAGTAACTATGATATGAGGATGGGCTCCCCTCTCAATCAATTTCCTGAACAAAGTCCAGTGATTTACTCTATCAAACGCTTTCTTTGCATCTAAGAAGCACACAAAGACAGGTGAGTCCCTACTCCTGTAGTACTCTACTGTTTGTTTCAATGCCAACATCGCCATTGGGGTAACATGATCCTCCTTGAAACTAAACTAAACTTACTGTCCGCCGTGAACAAATAAAATTATTTTGCGAGAAATATTTGCTCTATGAGTTTGGAAATTGAGTAAGCAATAGCAATGGGACGATAATTATTTATAGCAAACAAGTCCTTTGTTTTACATTTTACATTTTTGAAGCGGAATTATAATGACATCCATTACTTCTTTGGGCAACTGCTTGGCTCGTAATCAATTTGTGAGAGGCATGTTTAAACACTTCTATAGAAATATTATCATTACCAACTGCCTTGTTATTGTTTAATCTTCATACAATGGCCCTAACCTCGGCAACACAGATTGTCTTGTTTACAACCAGAATATTGCTAATGGCTCCTTGAACTCACTCTCTATTTTCTTCCGTTGCAACAGTTTGCAATCTACCGAAAGTGGTCTCTTCAGACTCGCGGGATGTTGTCTATGCCCGTAACTCCTGCAACTGTGAAAGGAAGTGATTATTTCTTAGCGTTAAATGCTCGAATTTCTTCCCAAAAATTCATGCATATCCCTTCACGCAGCCTTAATAGAAGTGCTTGAGCTCGTAATTGTTGCTCATTTTTCTTTAGGAACGCGAGTTTTCTACGGAAACGGGAGGCTATTCTCATTGCACTGCAAGTTGACCCCTACGAGGCTTTCCAACAACATACCACTGGAACACACTGTCCCTTGCAGAATAATCCAAATCCTTCACCCGTTCATTCCAACGGGGACATTGTATTTACTAGGTTTCCTTATTTAAAAAAATCGCCGACTGGCAATTAAAATACACTATCTCATACAACGCTCTAGGTCATTCAGTCGTTCACTATCGGCTAATTCATTCATTCCAAGAAGGTTATTAGGGATGTGTGATAGAAGAGTAACAAGTTTCACATAGAATCGATCCGTTGTTCTCAAAGTCCCAGTTAATAATTTTAACCTCAAGGGAATCAATTTGCACAGAGGTCTGCATTATCTCAACATTTAGTGTTACTCCCATGACACAGTGATCCGTACAAGTCACATCAGGAAGCCTGCACGGATCACTGTGTCGTACGGTTGCATCTAACAACAGCGAAGACAAGGCAGTATGATCAATCTAGGAGGTGGATAGATAGTCGTAAATTACATGAGTGTACGTATCAGGCGCAAAAAAAAGTGTCCGAAAATGCTTCATTTTATCCAGCAAACCACTCTCAAATTTCAGTAAACCTGGCCGCGTGAGGCGAGGCATGAAAGTTTCACACAACACATATTTGCCGCTCTTCTCGACTTTCCAGGATACTACCAAGTACACCCATACATTCTTACTACTTTTCCAGGTTGTCATTTGAGTTACCGGGAAGCTACCAAGTACACCCATACATTTTTACTACTTTTCCAGGTTGTCATTTGAGTTACCGGGAAGTACACGTTCAAGAACAGAACAGAAGTCCCACCAAAGGTAACGCTCAAGTCCAGGGTTCTATCGCAATCGTACTGTATAATATTTATAATTGGTCTCAAAGATCTTTGCCAAATGAATGTTTGTCCCCTGAATAGCCTACCCACCACTATTTCACTGGACATATTAATCGAAGAAATTGAGAATGAACAAATATAATATCCCAAAGAGGAAGGTCAGTTAATCTGCCATAGATGCAATCACGTCTCCTGCAGGGCTACAAAATCTGACTGTTTGCATACATCAGCCACATATCCTTCACAGTTACTGGCCAATCTGAAACATTTGAGAGAGGCAATACGAATTGTTCCCATATTACCGCGTTGTGACTCCATCATGAGGCTTCTCACTGCTGCACTGCCTTTCTGTACCGTATCCTGCCCGTACCCTTCACGAGCTTTCCTCGAGCAGGCCTTAATATCTCCGGTCTATGCTCTGACGTCCTTTTCGCTCCCTGCATCAGGCTGATCGCAGTCCTTTGGCAAACAGGATTTTCTCTCGATAAACTGTAGGCGGGTTCCCGCTTCCCAAATGTCTTCAACTAACAGCGTAAATTCTAAATGCTAAGCATCCCAATATAATTCGCATGGGGACGTGTTCTCCATAGTACTAAGACGCTTCTTGCGATTCAACGGTACATCTCCTAAGTGCTGTCTGATGCGTTCAATCGTCCATTTCAGAGGAAACTTGTTTCTAGGGCACGACAGTGATGCAAATAGTTTTGCAATGTCACCGCCACCGCCCCTGGGGGATGCCAGAAGCTTCCAGATCATCAACTCAATCCATTATCTAAAAGGAATTCCACCAGCATAAGTTGCATTCAAATGTCAACACCTGGTTTAACCATTGTTTAGGCAATTTATAGGTAAATGGAAGCAATCATGTAGCATATGAAAATGACTATTAGAGGAGTTGGCAAAAGTACGACTAATGTAGGCCATGACATCATCAGATTCAGCTAGTTCCTTAAGTGATCACTCGGCCTTCTACTTGAGGAGTCGAAGTGATTACTTCGTTTCCTCAAGGCCCTCACTAAGGTAAGATCTGTTATAGAAGCGCACTCGCGCGTGGTGTCGTGTGGTTATATACTTGCAATTGTGTCACAGTGTCTGTATCCAGTCGGTAAGTACAAAATGTACAACTATGTTATTTTCTGCCATTCCAGGAGGCTGACAGTTACGGCACCCGCCTTCTGCCTTCCGCCTTCCATGATTACACAACTCCAGTTCAGTTAAATGAAAGTAAATTATGTAACTTATTTGTGGGCTTAATGCCACATTACTGCGGCAATTCTCACCGTACACCTTGCTGTGGTCTATAATTTGCCACGGGTATAAATCTCAAAATATAAATTTATAGGTCCTTTCCTGCGAGTAGAGGCCTGACCAGAATTTAGAACGAAAGTCCGTGATTAGCACTTTGGACTACCTTGCCCCTGAATATATATCAACTTCACAAATAAACTTAAATGTAATTTCTTTGCATTCATTCAATCCCCCTTCCGGTTTATATGAAGGAGCAATTCTGCAAGCTCAAGGTGCCAACCATCACCTTCAGTTACAATGGTTTCTAAATATAGGTATCACTGATGCATTTTTTCCAGAAAATTTTCCTTAGACGTAGTAAAGTGCAGTAATTACCACATGTACAATTGGTATTTATGACGCACGAGTTGGAAAATAGAGTAGTCATGAAGGTACAACATGTGTCTAAACGTATTATTATATATTTTAATTACATATTTAATTATCTGCCTAGAACGACATCTTAAAGATGCAATTGATTCCGCGTTATCGATTTCATTCTGTTTTCATTTTATATCCGTAGAATAGGGCTCACTAAACAATGTGTTAGTAATCTGATGAGTCACTAACATTTCAGAAAGATTGTGGTGCTTTTATACTAATTACCGTCGGGAGAAAACCTTTCCAATTTCCTAAGAAAATCAGTTCGGAATCTATTCATATTATAACACACTACGGAGAGCTAGCTATAGTGCACAGTAATAACTTGTAGCAGGTGATAATGAGTTTTGAACAGTCGTGCGTGGCTATGTCAAATGCCTACATCTCATGGTTAAATCAGAACTTCCATGGCTTCCTAGAGTTGTCAAGTTGCTCTGTTTACATTAGTTTAGATTCGACTGCCAAAGATTTCCAATGCACTGGAGTCAATGTTCTTCTGGCACCAAACGTCAAACCAGCAGCCAGTGCTGCATCGAGTCAACAACAAGTCATCGCACGTCTGCGGCATTTCTGCCACTCACGGCATGAATAGACAGTTGCTATTCAAATGAGTAAAGAAACACTGATTCGTTGGGATGGAGGAGTCTATCGGCAGGTAAGATGAAGAATTATAATTTCACAATATATTAAAAATCAGCTAGTAGGTTGGTTCCTCGGAGGTAGCTGAGAAGCGACTCCGCACTGAATTGCCTCTGAAGGAACTCACAACAAAAGACAAAGTGTATTAGGAAAGACTAAGAACCGACTCCGGAGGAAGTGGGTGTATCGATAATCCGTCCAGGTTGGGCACTCTGCAAAGACATGGGCAATTGTAAGGTGAGCTAAGCCACCTATGCAGTATGAGGGTGGCGATGTCTCCATTAGGTGTCTGTGACGTTTTCTCGAAGGCCGTCGATTTTCGTTGGATTTAACAAAAAAAGTATGATAAAAGCATGTAAGATTTAATTAGGGATTTAGCCGCACGATTGCAAGACTGTTAGGGTCCATCTATCTGAAATCAGTTTGGGTTTTGGTGTGAACCGTCTCAAAGTGAATTCGTGGCTTCGTGTGCCATTGAAAAATGTTTGTTAACAAAATCTGAAAAGTCCCAACTAGCTCATCGATAATCGATATAATTGTAAATCTATAAACCAGCAGTTCGATTGCTTCATAGCTTGATGAAGTCTGCTCTGTTTGGTAACTGCTTTGACACACAGACACTAGGCCGAAACCCCCCAGCAAGGGGGTGGCCGACGGCAAGGTGCACCTCACACTCTCATACACTCACACCTTAGCTCTTTTGTGCTTAAGGGTCCGGCCGGGAACCCTGCAACACACCCTCTAGGTCATTAGTGCGGTTCGAGGTCAGAGTCGACAGCAGGGCCCGACAGTTTGCCTGGTTAACCCCTGCCGCGTCATGATGACCGCCCCCCCCCTCCCGTCTACGACCATCCTGTCTCTCAACGATGTGCCTAGGGCGGGAACGCACATCAGGGCAGCGTCAAAACTCATCCGTTCACAATCATTCTCCACTCACGCCTATCCAGTGCACGCTCTCTCGCTACCTCCACACTCAGGTCTCCCTCTCCTAACGCCTGTTTCACACCATCCATCCACCCAAATGTCGGTCTCCCTCTAGGCCTATGTCCACTCGCCTCTGCCTTCCACACCATTTTCACCAATCTTTCCACATCCATCCTCACCACGTGCCCGAACTATCTCAGAACACGCGAATCAACTCTGTCCTCTAACTTCGTCACCATCCCCGTTCTGATTCGAACCAAGTCGTTAGTGAACCTGTCTCTCAGCGACACTCCAGCCATGCTTCTCAAACATTTCGTCTCGAAAATATTCAACCTTCTTCTATCCTCTGCTGTCACCCCCCATGTCTCAGCTCCGTACAGCACAGTTGGGACAACGACACCCTCATACAGCCCTCCCTTTGCTTCCATCCCCAACGTCCTGCAGCTCTTTACGCTCTTCAGTGCACCCAACCCTTTACAGCCCTCCTTCACTCGCTTCACTAGCGACTTCACCTCAGTTTCCACTAGTTCAGTCTTCTCCACATGGGAGCCCAGATACTTAAAATACTGAACTTTTTCCAACAACTCTCCATTTAGGAGGACACTAATACTGCTCGCATCGTCAGTCCTCGAGCATCTCATTACTTTACTTTTACGCACATTTACTCGAAGCTTCCTCCTCTCACACACTCTACCAAACTCAGACACCAGCCTACATAGCTTCTCCTCTGAATCCGCCCCCAGAGCCGTATCACCCGCAAACAGCAACTGGCTCAATTGCCAACTCCGCCCATGCGCTTCCAACAGCTCCAAGCCACAACCCAGCACACTCGCGTTCACCTCCCTGACCCCTCCATCCATATGGAGATTGAACAACCAAGGAGACATCACGCAGCCTTGTATTAGACCCAACAGCTTTCCGCCCACTCCATACACACGCAACACTCTCCACAGCGCTTCCCTGTCAATTCTGTCGTATGCCTGCCTTTTCCAGATCCACGAAGGCCCAGAACACATAGACCTGTCTCACTGCAAAAATCTGATTGGCACACCCTGTACCACTCCTGAAGCCACGTTGTTCCTCTCCAATTGCGCAATCCGTACATTCTCTAATCCTTTTGATCAGCACTCTGCCATACAGCTTACCGTCCACACACAACAAATTGATACCTCCTGAGTTGCAGCATTCAGTTGTATCTCCTTTGACCTTATACAGCGGGACAATGCAGGCACTGCGCCACTCAATCGGTACCGTGACTGCTACAAAACAAATGTTCACAAGCCTCATCAACCGTTCGACAATCGTTATTCCACACCCTTTTCAGGCACTCAGTCGCAACGCCATCCAAACAAGGGGCTTTCCCTGCTTTCATCACCTTCACCCCCTCCTGCACCTCTTTCCTAGTAATGTCGCAGTAAGTCTCTCTCTAAAGACCGGCATCCGCGCACCACCACCCACAGCAGCAATGTCAGCCACTCTGTCATCCTCGACATTCAACAATTCATCAACATACTCGGCCTACCGATTCCGTACAAAACTGGCCGTTCTCATCTTTCACCGCCTCCTCCTATCCGGTCTTTTTCTTTCTCACCCTCTTAGCCTCTCTCCAGAACATCTTTTTGTTTTCCTCAAAATTCTGGCACAACCGTCGGCCTTACCTGGCATCAGCGTCCTATTTGGTTTTTCTCACCACTCGCTTTACCTCCTTCCTCTTCTCTTTATAGTTGTCATAGGCCACCACCGACTTTGCCTGCAACCACTTCTTAAAAGCTCTTCTCTTTTGCACCATCATCAGTTTGACGTCGTCGTTCCACCACTCGCAGCTCTTTCTTCTGCACCCGCCCACACGTCGCACACCACATACATTTCTTGAACATCTCAACATAGCATCTCCGAACGTCTCCCATTCTTCCTCCACATCTTGCAGGTCCTGCCCCCTCACGTTGTCAAATTCCTCCCTCAACGCCCGCTGGAACTCTTCCGCTCTGTTTTTCTCATTTAGCTCACTCACTTTCACAACCTCTTTCCTCCTCCCACTCCTTTGTTCCCCTTCCACCTAAGCTCCGCTCTCAATCTTCCCTCCACCAGTAGATGGTCAGACACTCATCCACCTTCTCCTCTCAGCACCCGCACATCCAACAGCCTCCGCACCACTCTCCTCGAATTCAGCACAAAATCTATTAGCGCTCTCCCCACCACTTCACCATGGGCCATCCTTACCCATGAGTACTTGTGGATGACTCACTTCTTGCTCCACTGTCATTCCTACCATGAACGCCATACCTCCCTATCACATTATCCACTACTGCATCTCCCACTCTCGCATTAAGGTACCCAGTACAACCACATTGAATTGACTTCCAAAAATCTCAAAATCCTCGCTCAGGTCAGTCCAAAATTGCTCCCTCTCCTCCTCACTCCTCTCGCTTCTAGGTCCGTACGCACTCACAAAAACTCATTTTCTGCGCCTAACTTCACTTTCACCCACATCAATCTTGAGGACACCTCTTTCCCCTCAGTAATGCTATTATCCAGTCGATCACTCAATAGCAACTCCACACCTTCTCGTGCCCAACCTTCATCCACGCCTGACTTTCTTCAACTTACCACTCCAAACTCACATTTGCCCTTACCCTTTAACATAATCTCACTCAGCGACAACACATCTAACTTACTCCTCACAAACATATCTCCAATCTCTCGCCTCTTTGCTTCATTCGTACTACAACCACGCACATTCAGCGACCCTAACAGTAAGGTTTCGGAGAGACGTGAGTCTCTTTTCCCCCCGCTTGTTTTGCCATCTTTTAGGAAGAAATTTTACCGAAATGTTACTGCTCTGAGTACATGTTAATAGAAAGCAGGCGTTCGGAGGACAGTTTACTCTTCAATGGAGTAAAGAAGGAAAAAGAAAATATGTCTTATGGTTACTTAGCGTTCAAAGATTGAACAAATGCTTCAACGTAAAAAAAATACACGGAAGGTAATTTTTTTTAATGTATGTGTTCCATTCTGTCTCTGACTAACGATTTAATTTAAATCGTTGACGGCATCTAGCATCGCTGAATGTGAATAACTCCGTTGAACAGTAACCCTTTAAAGTAGTTTACAAATAACGAACAGTTTATCAAGTTACGAGGCGATCAGAGCTCAGGTGTATATATCGACGATCGATGCGCCTGGGCCCAGTTGACCCATTCCAGATGCCGCAATTTTCTTGGCCAACAGTCTTGTAGTGGCAGCCGTGGGGTGTGGTTGTGGCTAGTTTCCTCCTCTGCTCGATATAAATAGAGGAGGTCACTTTCATTTGCTGTGTTAAATATTATACAT